>JACMIG010001022.1:2331-23799 GCA_014805385.1 Levipalatum texanum
GGTCTCCCGTCCGTCGATCGTCTTGTCGTCGAATTCCTTCCCGAGCGTGAACTTGGTTGCGTGCGTCTTGAACGTCGAGATCGAAGTCATCACCCAATCGTCGCCGTCGATTTCGAACGTGAGGGTAGGCTTGATCTTAGCGGCGATAGTGCGAGTGATCAGGCTGACTCCGAGCTCTTTGAGGTAGTCGTCGAATCCCTCCGAAGAGATGTGATTCCACGTTCCCGCGAAGGCCGTAGCCATTTGATCTCCTTAAACTTACGAAATTACAAGGGGTAAGAAATATAGTGATAAAATATATTTTTGTGTGATCAAGGACACACTTCGGCTCTGGCAGTCACAAACAAAAGTCACATGGATTTATCATATTTTTTCTCGTATTTGAACAAAATATAAAAACCGTGTCCAGAGCAGGAAAGAGTGAGAAAAGAAGCAGAGCAATATGCATAAAGCTAAAAACTGGAAAAAAAAACCGAGAGGAATGTGCATAAAGCTAAAAACTGTCAAGTGTAACTAATCGAAATGCTAATTGGGATTCAATGTAAAGGAGACCTCAATAGACATGGAGAGATGCTTATGAGCTAGTTGCCTTCGGTGTCAATCTTGGAAGGACGTCCGCGCTTCTTGACAACAGCGGGGGCAGAAACTACCTCGGTGGCGGGGGTCTTCCTAGGGCGTCCTCGTCCCTTCTTGACCGGGGGCGCTTCGGCATCATCCTCTCCCTCCCTCTCCGCGGCTGTCACTGCAGGGCGTCCAGGCGACTTCTTGGGCGCCTCCTTCTTCGCGGATCCTCCGGCCTTGGGCGGACGGCCACGACCGCGCTTGGCTTCAGCGGGAGCCCTTTCCTCCTCGACAGCGGTTTCCTTTCCTTCTTCCGACGGGCGTAGAATTCTCCTTAAATGGGGGGTTATTAGGTCGGTTGTAAATATTTCCGGTTTAGTGAACAGATCCTGATGAATGTCAATTCTCCCTGTGCAAAAGTTTCATTACAAGACAGAGAACTGTTTTGAATTGTATACGTGCTCTCACTTCGCTGGAATCAATGATCGTCTGTTGAGGCCTTCTCGCTGACAATGAAGGCATTTAGCCATGCTCTTCTCGTGGTCGATATACGACCAAATGCAGCTGCAACTTTTTCTTTTGAAACTAATCATCAGTTTACAACAAATAATTATCAAATAACCTACAGCTTGCATCCCAGGAAGTGCTCACAGGTCTTGCTGGCAACCGGTATGCGAATCTGATGGTGCAGTATTTAATAACACATTATACATTAATAACCATTCGAGAAATACGCCTAACGAACCACAATTTTTGCCAATATCACATGAAAATTAATATGACATTTAGAACGCTAAATATGGAGGAACTCTCTCTATCACCACGATGAAACTCACTTCTTCCGCACGGCAAATCCAGCAGACGTCGCCCAGTTCGGATTGAGGGACGGGAACGGAAGAGTTACTGTCTACTTGGAGCTGCGCCATCTCTTCTTCTTCCTTAATCAACCGTCACCCGGAACGGAAACCGTCGAAAAGAATATTCAGTTGAAAAATCAAACCGTCATGAAGGCGCCCAACTCGACCTGCTAGAACGAAATTATGAAATGACTATCGATGCTGGACGAAATACCTCGAGGAAGTCAAACATTATGAAATCCTGGAGCTGCATAACAGCTCGATCAGTATCCGAGACGAAATCGAACACCTCATCATTGAGGTCGCGCTGAATTTTTATGTGTGCTTCATGACATGTGTATCCATTTTCAAAATTTAACACCGTTAATATCTTTGAATTAGCTCGCCTCGCGCCTTCTCTTTATCATCCTTTAATGGACGCTCCGCAATGCCTCCAGTGCCTCGATAGGAATGAAGCGCTCGTCTCTGAAAAATGACTTCTATTGACTTATTTTCACACTCCGAAACTCTGTCTGGGAATAAATATTGTGGAGAACCCCGAGCGTTCTAATTCCTACGATAGCGTGGGAAAATGTAGCCATTGATCTACCACCGTGTCATAACCAATTTGGATTTGATTCGGCGCGCGAAGGGATATTGAAGTATTTCTGGGCCACACTGGTAGCAAGATGACGGAAGATCAATAGCTGTTATTACCGCGATAGCGTGGGAAATAGAACGCTCCGGATGCTTGACAATAAAAGAGATTAACTTACGGAATGGGTGAATCGATGTCGTTTCGGAGACCGCTGATCTCATATTCCCAATCAATAGCCCTGTAAAGTCGCCATTTGTTAAAGAAAAGAAATATTTAAAGCGAAGAATATTTCTATGACTATGATGGCGTTTGGAAGCTCACATGTGCCTCATTTCCTCGGAAGTGCCGAGTAGTGGCGTTTCGGCGTTGTATGCTGATTTAAATATGCCTTGTATGACGTTGTTTACTTCCTGATGAATTTCAGGATCACTGCCAGCACTACGAATGAAATCAATCCAAACATAATCATCTTCGTGTAGTTGCCTGAAATAATTACTCATGATTTATAGTAAATCAATTTCAGTATTTTGTACCCAATATTCTTTATCATGCGTTAAACCAGAAAACAATAACAAAAAAACCGCAACATACGCTGCGTGCCTTTCCGAATGCATAATAAGGTACGCTTCGTGGTCGCATTGAATACTACAATTGACACCATTTCGACGAGAGGACTGAAATATCATCAATGTGCATATTTCTTCCGAAAAATTCTTATGAAATGAAAAAAAACTAACAATTAGCCCGGAAGGAAAGCAGATGCTGTTCATCAAGCGATAGCTTTGTTCCTCAGTCAACTTCGGAATATGCGGCATTCCATAGCGTCGACGACGAGCGCCATCCTGATATTTTTTTCGGAATTAACCTATACGACTGGAAATCGAATTATTTTTTTCAGGAAACAGTTAAACATAATAAACGGGAAAACATTCAACCTCTCTGATGGTCCAGTGAACTGGTTCGCGAAATTGTCGTCGGCTATGCACCAATCCGACAAACACAACAGATATTTATTCGATAATTTCTGAAATATATTTTAATAAATGAAGAGTTTTTAAATTTAATAAAATAGATTCTTCTTTTTTGCATGCATGGCCAGCGAGGCCGGAACAATACATGATTGTGAGTGATAAAATTTTAAAAAAACACGCACTCATAGACTATTCGTTGTTTGGAAAAGCATGTTCTTAAAACCTATTTTATATAAATGCCTAAACAACTGACTGGCGATTCGTCCTGTCCGATAAGGGGGTGATGATAAACAGAGCTTCAATAATAAATTTAAACAGAACAATAAAATTGATAAACAAGAAAATATACCTGTTAGAAGAAATTCTTGGGTCGAAACGCACAGCGGGACAGACCCGCTCATACCAGCTCATTATAATAAGCTAAACAGTAGTTTTAAAAAAAGGGAATAACAACAAAAAAGCAATGGCAAGGTTTGACGCGTGCTCAAATTGGCACCGTGCCAAAAGTGATCGCACACTGAGTACAATTTGGATCGCAAAGTGAAATCTGTTCGTGCCCATTAATCCAAGTAAAGTTTTAGTATTCATTCACATAACAGATTGTTATATACACTTCTTTCGTTATTTTCATTTACCTGACTGTTTTCTGTCACTACACCACTACAATGATGTTTGTCGTGCAAGGAAGGGTAGGGAGTTCTGCTGGATACACAAATCGATTTAAATGGAAACCCCATAACAATATTTATCTTTTAATTACTTGCAATACAGCCCGGCTCGGAAAGAAGCTCTTTACAGTGTCAGTGATAGGACGATGAAATATTCATCAAATTCCACATATTTGGAAGACCTCACTGAAAGGCAAGCAACTGCACGGGTCATCATAACTAAAGATTTAAGCCTATCAACCGGTAGAAGGATTTGGGAAGGAAAGAATAGTTCAGGAGAGAATACACTCAATTCATTATGCTAAATTCTGCACAGAAAGATATTGAAGTCGAGAATCTCCAAATATACATAAAAGTTGAAAGGCAGCAGAGAGAAAAGAAAGACAAGGTGAGGAGAGGAAGTAATCAGCCGCTCTTGCACTTCTCATACATCCTTGTGGAGCTGACCTCTCCAGAAGTGCACACAATGACGAGAGTCTCGATGACCTGCGCGAGTCCTTGCCACCGTTCTTTTCCTTCTCGATCTGGATCAGACGACCATCCTCGAGAGTGAAGATCGACGACGTCTCCCGTCCGTCGATCGTCTTGTCGTCGAATTCCTTCCCGAGCGTGAACTTGGTTGCGTGCGTCTTGAACGTCGAGATTGCAGTCATCACCCAGTCGTCGCCGTTGATTTCGAACGTGAGCGTAGGCTTGATCTTAGCGGCGATAGTGCGAGTGATCAGGCTGACTCCGAGCTCTTTGAGGTAGTCGTCGAATCCCTCCGAAGAGATGTGATTCCACGTTCCCGCGAAGGCCGTAGCCATTTGATCTCCTTAAACTTACGAAATTACAAGGGGTAAGAAATATAGTGATAAAACATATTTTTGTGTGATCAAGGACACACTTCGGCTCTGGCAGTCACAAACAAAAGTCACATGGATTTATCATATTTTTTCTCGTATTTGAACAAAATATAAAAACCGTGTCCAGAGCAGGAAAGAGTGAGAAAAGAAGCAGAGCAATATGCATAAAGCTAAAAACTGGAAAAAAAACCGAGAGGAATGTGCATAAAGCTAAAAACTGTCAAGTGTAACTAATCGAAATGCTAATTGGGATTCAATGTAAAGGAGACCTCAATAGACATGGAGAGATGCTTATGAGCTAGTGACCTTCGGTGTCAATCTTGGAAGGACGTCCGCGCTTCTTGCCAACAGCGGGGGCAGCAGCTACCTCGGTGGCGGGGGTCTTCCTGGGGCGTCCTCGTCCCTTCTTGACCGGGGGCGCCTCGTCCTCGTCCTCCTCTTCCTTCCCCGCGTCGGCCTTCGCAGGGTGGATACGTCGTCCAGGTGAGTTCTTTGGAGCAGCCTTCTTGGCAGTTCCACCATCCTTGTTCGGACGGCCACGATCGCGCTTGGCGACAACGAGAGCCACTTCACCCTCGACGTCTATGTCAACTCCTTCGTCCGACGGCATAGCAATCTTCCTAAAAACACAAAAAATAAATTTATATCGTAATATTGCTGTCCCACATCTTCAGATTTCAATAAACAATCGATAACTCTCCTCACGGGAGTAAATAATAAAATACGCATGCGGACTGGAAAGGCATTTGCATTTACCTTGCTGGAATCAAATCCCGTCTGTTAATGGCTTTTTTCTTGCAACGAAGGCACTTCGCAAGATGGTTCGTGTGGTCGAGGTACGTCCAAAGGCAACTGCAATTTTTTTGCAAAAAACGAACTAATTGCAAGATAGATATTTATGAAAAAAATGACTCACAGCTTGCAGCCGATGAAGCGCTTGCATTTTATACAGGCAACCGGGAGGCGAATCTGATGCACCGATATATACACGATTATTAAGTAAGTATTCAAAGAGAAACCTTGGGATAATATATTACATCTTTGAACGAAAGCAATTCATGAACAAATGTAATTCAAAGCGTATTTCTCATTGGGTTTGCAGCTTATGGGGAGCTAGAAAGAAATTCTTTTATTTTGTGTTTCCATCTAACTATCACATTCATCTTGGCGCACTACTGATCACAAAAACGAACAGAATACGGGAAACACCATCTCCAACTGAAGGGGGTGCATTTTTTTAGTATATTTGCATTCACCTCGGTCGCGAGGCAAATCTTACATATGTCACCGAGCTCGGCCTTTGAGACTGGCACAGCAGCTTCGCTATCCTCCTTGAGCTGCTTCATCGATTGCTCTCTCTTAACCACCCTTTTTCCACTCTTTTTTTCTCGGATATCAGTAATTTTTCAGCAAAAGATATTCTATGGAAGATCAAACCTTCATGAATACATCGCCCCAGTGTCCGTTCTACAATGTATTCTTGACAACTTGTGGTTTTTGACGGAGATAACTCGATAACTTCGAAAATAACGAAGTCTTGCAGCTGCAAGACGGCACGGTCAGTGTCGCAGAAGAAATCGATAACTTCGTCATTGCATCCACGCTGAATTTTTATATCATCTCTGTTGTAGCGTAGAACTGCTGCCAAGCTACAGCATAGCTTTTCATGAGCTCGCCTCGCTCCTGCCCGCGGCCAATCTTCCGTGTAAACTTCGAAGCGCTTCAAGGGCCTCGAACGAGATGAAGGCTTCTTGACTGAAAGAACAATGCACCGTCTGGCACGATCTATTACAGAAACTTTCCTATGTTACTCATATGCCATCTTAAAGAAATCGGTATTTTTACTTCGATCAGCATAGGAAAATTACATTGCGGAATCCTCGGAAGGCTCCTGCTGTCTGATCCTCGAATTGTCGGGAGCTTCAATTTCGGCAGGAATGGGCTCTCTGAAATCGTATGACGAGTGTTTCTGGGGCCTTAAAGCATGAACTGATTTTGCTGTTCATGGGTTCGTAACAAATTAAATTCAATTTACCATCCTTTGGCATTATATTTTACATGCGAGCTTACGTCGTGAGAGAATCGAGGTAGATTTTAAGAGCATCATGTCCACTTGGAAACTGATCTATAAGATTGTCGTCGTTGGCCCTGAATTTAATTCACATTTAAATGTTCAAATATTTTTAAGATTCACATTTTTGAAAAATAAAGATTCCAAATAATTATATTTAGGATTCATGTTTGTTAGTTTTAACATTCCATAACAGTTTAAGGCTCACATGCGCTCCATTTGTTCGAAAAGTCCAACCAGTCGGTTGCTGGCTTTGCATGCTGATTTAAACATACTATCCAGGAATGCAAGAATTTCCGGCTCGATTTCGCGATACAGTTTACGATCTTCTTTCTTATTGATTTGATCTCCATTTTGTAGTCTGAATAATTAACATATTTTTATAACACCAGTCAACGAACGCCATTAGCCGTTGAGCTGTTTTTATTAGGTATGCTTCGTGGTCGCATGCTCGATGACCATCATGAGGGCAATAATCGTGGTCTTCGTTTCGGCGTGAATCCTTAATTATTTTAAATGCGATATTCGAAAATATGTGATTGAAACATGTTTGATTCGGTAAACTAACGATTAGCCCGGCAGGAAAGCATATTTTTCGCATCAGACAGTAGCTTTGCTCCATTGACAACTGCGGAATTTCAGGCATTCCATTGCGCCGGCGAGTTGAGTCATTCTGAAAGTATTTGAACATAATGTAATATATGTTTTCATATAAAATAGAACAATTAACAACAAAATGAATTTAAGAAATATTAAACCTTTGCGAGGGTCCAGTGCATTGGTTCGCAAAATGAATTGTCCTGCATCACTCCGACAAATTTCAACGCATAGTGAAATGATAGTCCCTAAAATGAATTTAATCCATTAAGAAACTGTAAAACTTTTATCTTAATGTCAAAAATATTTTTTACTTGGCTTGGACAAGAAGGTTGTAAATATATTAATTCAGATGTGTGATTGCAATTAATTTACATAAATGCTGTAAAGGGTACCGAGAAGACGTCTTCGCCCTTGATGGGGTAATGATGAGCGCCGTAATCACGAGCGACGGTGAAGGGCATATTAGTACTACAATGAATACTTTCACCAAAACGTTTAAAAATGCGAAAATAAAAGCTATACCAGTTGGTATTTGGGTCTAAATGGAGTGCGGGCTTCACCCGACGGTACCAGCTCATCGTTATGTTCGCCTGATCACATGAATTTAGAGGAAATAACAACTAAATGCAATTGGGAACGATTCGAAAAAATAGTTGGCAACGTGCCAAAAGCGATCGCATACTGGCGTTGTGCTTTGTGATCGCAAACTGAAATGTGTTCAAATCGTTTGAATCTTAAAAGTCCGTTCCAGGACTTCGTATTGTTTCAATAAACTTTTAAAATAGCAAACGATTAAACATTTTTTCCTATTAGATCACTATGTCTGTCAGGAATTAAAGTGATGATGAACCAAGAGCTAAGAACAAATACCAGTGGAGAAGGGAGTATAAGCACGACGATGAAATGACGCATATTCTCGTCAGTTGTGTGCGATATATACACATACCATTTTCAAATGAATCCCAGGAATGATTTATTCATACGACAAGTATCTCGTTATAGTGGAAGAGGAAGATATATTCGGTACATGAATGACCTCACTGAAAGGCAAGCAAAGCAACTGCACGGGTCATCATCATAACTACTGATTAAAGGCAATCAACCGGTAAATGAATTTGGGATAGAAAGAATAGTATAGGAGAGCATACACTCAATTCATTAGTATGCTGAATTCTGTACAGATAGACACTGAAGTCGAGAATCGCCAAATGTACAGCTGAAAGGCAGCAGAGAGAACAGAAAGACGATGGGATGAGAGGAAATAATCAGCCGCTTATGCAGTCTTCTCATACATCCTCGTGGAGCTGACCTCTCCAGAAGTGCACACAATGACAAGAGTCTCGATGAATCGCTCGATGAGCGAGTCCTTGCCACCGTTCTTTCCCTTCTCGATCTGAATCAAACGACCGTCCTCGAGCGTGAAGATCGACGACGTCTCCCGTCCGTCGATCGTTTTGTCGTCGAATTTCTTGCCTAGCGTGAACTTGGTTGCGTTCGTCTTGAACGTCGAGATCGAGATCATCACCCAGTCGTCGCCGTTGATTTGTGAACAGGCTGACTCCGAGCTCCTTGAGGTAGTTGTCGAATAAGAGACAGTAGTCATGACATGTACAATTGCCTGAATGCTATTCTGCGTCTCACTATCAGGTCGGCTTTCGTGTACGTTGCACTCAGTCATCTTCGCTGGATACTTCTTCATGTCTGCCCCTTGCATTACAAGACACAGCATATACTCGAGTCGTCTTCTCGAAACGCTGTCATGCGCCTTCTTAACCGGAAGTCTTCGTTGACAAGGGGCGTTGTCATGTGAGAGCAGAGACAAGATCATTTGCTTTCTTAGAAGCTTCCTCTCTCTCTCTCCCTTAGTAGTCAGGTCTCCGTTTTCTTATGGCGCTGCCCTTTCACGGTTATCTGCTCTCTTCTCTCATTCTCTCCAAAAACAAAAACAATCGTACTCTCCTCAATATATCCTCTCTATCCTGGATACCGCTCCCAAGGGGATTTATCCATAACGACACTCTAAGAAAACAGCTCGCGCTCTTCTTTGAGGGAACTCTATCCATCACTTTTTGTTGCAATGGCCATGGGAGTGAAAGAGGGAGTCCTTCGTTCCCCGTAACGGAATCAATCAGTCTTCTCTCTCCCGTGTTCTCGGAAATGCGATCATTGCCTGTGAATCTCAGCTCCTTTTCTCCTCCTTCGCCATTCCCAGACGACTTCCCGCCTCCTCTTGAATTCCCAATTACCGTCTCTTCTCTTGCCTCTGAAGAGCCTCGTCGCATGTTAGGTCAGTGAGCCGATCGGCTGTTGACTGCCAGTGGATGCTGAATGCTTCTCCCCCCACTCTGCTCTTTTTATTGCGGCATCGATCTGAAAGCATCAGTAGCCTCTGTTCGTCTTCTCTCGGTGCCCTTCTCTTTACGACCATAAAGGGGTTGCTCTATTCTGTCATTCTCCCCGGATGCAGCCACTACGAACATCCTATTACAAAAGGGATAGGGGGAGTAGTTGAATGAATAGGCATCGGATTGGCAGGGAAGAGCATGTGATTCGGAATCTGTCGAAGGCCGCCGTCGGCGAGAGAGGAGGGGCGGGTGAGGAGGGCAGTGGGAGAGAGCACGGGGAGGAATGGGGGGAAGCCCTTTCCAGCCCCCACTCCTCTCCCCGCCCTCCTTCTGTAGCATGTCCTCCCTCTGTTCCTCTCCGTCTGTTTCCGCCTTGTGGTCCTGATACGCGGAAGAATAGCTTCATCGCCTGCCTTTCTCTTCCTTTATGTCTTCTGTCTGAATGTTTTCGCTCTTCTTCTTTCTCCTTTGCCCAGACAGTGCAGTCGAGTCCTCTTTGTACAAGTATGATTTTATTACAGCTTCCCCTTCAGTTCAAGCGGCTTCTCGGACAACAATGGTGGGCCCGAGTCGGAAAAAGAGCTCCCTGAGCAACATCGAAGTCGACTTCTCGTTCACGGTAAGGGCCTTAAACTTTCGCTGTCGAATTAGTCTGTGTTCTTCATCCGGAGGCCTAGTCCAGTATGAACTAGGAACATGTTGCGAGTGATCCTTGGGGGGGTGAGGAAATATTGGCCGGTGATTTACCCTGGGCCCCCAACAGCTGATAAGGAGTAGAAGAAGAGGGGACAATGGGCCCTTTCAATCGGCCGCTCCCCTCGGGGGGCTCCGACGTCATTTCGATGTCTATCCTCTTTTCCTACTCCCCGGGAAGCTCAGACGAGTCGCCCCTCGTTTCGTGCAGTCAGAATTCGCGGGGCAGGAGTAGCTCAATGCGCAGACGCTCCTTCGAGAGAGAGAGAGAGAGGTCGGAAAACTCGGAAGCGCTGCTTCTGAAGGGGGAGAAGGACTGGAGGGGAGACAATGACGTGTCGTCCTCTCGCCAGGCCAACGGCTTATGAGAGGGCAACCAAGTTCTCGTCTCTCTTTGTCCATGAACCAACTCTGCAACCGAGAAGCATCAATCCCCCTTCCCGAGCCAAAGAATTGATGCGTGCACATCAGTGCAGCGGAATGGGGGCAAGTTCTTTCTCATAACTCATTCACCGCCCCGAGCACCGCCATCAGAATCTTTCATCGCCCGTAGACGGAGAACTCTCTTGTATAAAACAAGACCCCGTGAAAGTGGCGTGGGAAAAGGGAAGCTCGTGAGCTTACGGGTCGCGTAGAGAAGGAGCTATAATTGTAGTGGCGGGAGTTGCGACTCCCGACTCACTACTACTACAGGTCAAATTGCCGCCCTGCCCGATGTCGCCTTAATTGCATGGAAACCAGAGGGCTCGTTTAGTACAGAGCCAAAGGACAGATTAATGCCGGCAGCTTCCGCAATCGTGTTTGGCTCGAGACGAGCGCGTGGTGTGCATTTCATGGATGGCGGAATCCGAGATTTGGGCCCCCGTGTCTTTTCGGGATCGGAGACCGCCATCGTTGCGTGATGGGATCCATCTTTTAGAGCTGTCCAGCAGGCTGGAGAGGAGGGATATGACCTTCTCTCTCTCGTCTTAATGAATGAGCGTCAGAGAAGAAGCAGTGACGGCATCGTCCCGGTGGTCTGCCCCCGGAGAGCGAGAAAAGTGGATGGGATGGCCGTGCAGAGAAACGGGAATTGCGAGCGAGGAGGACCACTTTGGTCCTTTCAACCCGACCGAGGGGACAAGGACCGGGGGGAGGAGGAGGCTTTGTCCGGATCTTCCGAATGCATCATCAATGAGTTGTAATGTACCCCCACTCGCCGCTCCTAAGTTGGCCTGTGACCTTTGCCTATGTGTGAGACTTCAAAGTCCTTGCCAGTCTCTTTGAATGTCGAAGTGTTTTCAAACAAAGAAGAGACGATGCTCCCTAACTACGGGGGACGTTCAGAGATTGGAGGGTGGGGGTTAGAAGGGGAGAAATACGAGGAGGCACGGCCTCTCTGCGCCCCCCCCCCGCCCGGGGGCCGGGGGGGGGGGGGGGGGTAGGGGGTGGGGAACGGGGGCTTCCCCCATCGCCTACTCACTGCTCCCAGAGTGTTCATCTAACAATAGCGGCTCCAAAATGACTCCCATTGTCGTCGTAACTCCAAAATAGTGTGGTGATATTTCCCAGAATAAGCCCCCTCCTCGCACAAGACCACAATATTCAAAGTCTATTTGACCAGGGAGCAACATTTAGACGGAACTGCGTAATGTTGACTGGATGGAGGGGAATAAGAGAGTTCTGATCTTTCCGGGCGTCTTTTTCGATCTCGGCATTTCTCTCTTCTCTGTTGTGGTAGTCGGAGGTGATGGGGCGGGGAAGGTTAATGGAGGCTTGTTGTGGCCTCTGCCGTTGACGTCGCCGCCGGAGACTGTCACTCAAAAAAGACGACCACTCTACAGGGAGGAGAAGGGACTGAGAACACTGCATTCTTGGCCACTCCCTGCAACAGTTATCGGGGACTGGAAGAACTTCGGAATGAGTGGAGGGGTCAACGGCCCCCCCCCCCCCTTGCAGTGCTCCCTTCGGCTCCCTCTCCTGTCGCTTCTACGGGGCTGCCGACATGGCCTTTTCCCTCTTCGAGATCGCCCTCGCTACCTCCATCGCCTTTGATCGATACATCGTCACCAAGTCTCCTAAATGGGGTACTCCCCTCCCCCTCCCCTCCCTCCTCCCCTCTCTACCTCCCTTATCCTGCAGGCACGTGGCGGAGCAATGGCAACTACGCCAAGTTGCTCCTCTTCCTCTTCTGTCTCTGTGTCCTCTGGAGTCTCGTCCCGTGGGCGGGCTACGGCTCCTACGCCACCTTCAACGACAACGTCTTCTGCTCCCTCGACTGGAGGCAGGCCGAGATGGGATTCCTCTCCGATGCGGGGCCCGAGTCGAAGGATGCGACACACAAGTGAGTGGAGGGGAAGGAGGGAGGAGGAGTTGTCTCCCCTTCAGATACATCGCCTTCCTGACGGCGACGTTCCTCCTCTTCTTCCTCATTCCCGTCTGCATCGCTGGTTCCTTCTACTACTCTGTGATCGAGCACGTGGACTCGTTGAATTCGATCGAGTCGAGGGAAGAGAACGGGAATCAGCCATCGGAAGTGTGCACTTGGGCGCCTTCCAACCACGTAGCCAAGGTCAGGGACTCCCTTCCAATCGAGGATTCACTCACACGCCATGAGAGGAAGAGAGAGACTGTCAACAATAATATCCATGGACCCAGCACGCGAAGACTCCCACTCCCTTTTGCACGTAATAGCTGTAAACGGAAGATCCTTTGCAGGTGGGACTGGGTTGTCTCCTCGCCTCGACGCTTCCCTTCATGGCCTACAGCATCGTCTGCCTCAATCCCTTCAAGTCTGACTTCCAGTGAGGGAGAAGGGAGGGAGTGCAGGGGACTCTCTTCTCTGCAGACAACTCCACGTGGTCGTCACTCCCGTGGTACTCGCTCGCTGTTCCGCCCTCCTCAATCCCCTCTTCTATGTCTGGTGAGACCCTCCTCGAGGGGCAAGGGAATCTCTTCTCCCTCCAGGCTCAACCCCGAGGTCGTCGCCATCGAGGAGAAGCTGCTGAAGAAATTGAGTGCTGCCAAGCGCCGTCCTCCTCCCTCCAAGAACAGTTACAACGTTGTCGGCCACCTCGCAGATGTCAGTCTCCGATTCCTCTTCCTACCGTAACCCTCCCTTCAGCTTCCGACGATGTCGATGCCGATGTTCGTTCCTTCCGTTCCCCGTCGTCAGCTTCCCCAGATCCCTGCCCACCTCCTCTCCCCCCGTCCTTCTCCCACTCCTTCCCACGGCACCCACTACCACTTCGGCAACACCCTCCACCCCGGTGCTGCTAACGTTTAGCCGTTGCTATTATCAACTACTCTTGATGCCGCTTATTTTCAGAATGTGTTCAGAGTATCGTTCGAGTTGTATTAATTGTTGTATTTTATTTGTATCCATTTCACTCTGGCGGATCTCTCCACTCTCGGTGTGTACAAAATGACGTGTTGGGTTCTCAACAATAGATCAACTTATTTCCTTCCCATTCAATCTCGCCATATTCCCCCACCGGTTCTCATCTCCGCCCCCCAAATGTGCCAATATTTGTCGTTGCCTACGGTGATTCGGTCGTTAGAACGTCGGTAGATTCGAAATGTTGCCTGTAGTCACAAGAGTCGTAATACTTTATTTGCCTTGCTCAATGCGATGGAAGAACAGATTCAGTGAATACTGTAACCCGATAAAGCGATTCCTTATTCTGCTGATTATCTTTGACGGCGAGTTGCACACAATGAGGAAGCATTCTGCAAGAAGTGGAAGGGGTAATGACTTGTGGGGGACGGAGGAGAATGTGGAATAAAGCGAGATATTGAGGCGAAAGAACTGCACGGTTGAATCGGAAAGATTAGCGGGGCGAAGAATACAGATAATGGGGGATATCTATGCGTATGGACTAGTTCTCTCTTCACTCTTTTCTGCACTCGGATTGGCCCCTGAGACTGACCACCGGAATAAAGGCGAGGATAAAATATTGTGGGAGGGATTAGGCGAGGAGCAGTGAGTCAGGGTCTATGATACGAGAGTGACGGTAGTCTGTACGAGAGTTACGGAAGGCCACCGAGTGCCTGTGGGTGGGAGTGGCCACGAGGCTGTTCCTGTTCTCGTCCTGCTCGAGGATATCGAGGGAGAGGGGACGAGGGTAGCGGGAGGACTTGTACCCGACGTCGTGGTGCACCTGCGGGAGATCAAAGATCAGTCTGGGGTGAGGGGGGAGTACCTTTGCCTTCCTGGGTGGGGCGATCCAGTCCTCGGCCTTCCACTGGACGAATACGAGGAGGCATGGGAGGTGTTCAGCCATGACAGAGTAGTGAGTGCAGAGGGACTGGATAGAGGGGAAGGAACGGCTGCCACCCTGCAGAGTGCCCCCCTTCTCACTGACTGTTTGCTCGTTAGTGCCATGCCTCGACACCTCGACTTCTTCCCCCGCCACGGGGTGTCAATGTACTGTATTTGATCGCCATAGGCCACATTCTTTTAGAACCAAACAACAGTTAATTTCCTGGTTCGGGGTAACAATTCCGCTTTCTACATCTTACAGTCCACTGGAAACATTGGTGTAAAAAGCTCAGGGATTAGTGTCAGGTAAGTTCCATACCTTGAGTCTGAATCCTCCTTGATTGCGTATGATGAGATAGTGTGCGATGCCCTCGGCCTTGACGTCCTCGGGTACTCGGAGGGAGAGGGCGAGACATCTCTTCCTCGACTCGCTCGACCTCACGATGAAGGCCCCCACGCCCTGCTCCGACAGCTGCGACTGCACGAGTTCCCTGAAGGGGAAGACTCTTTCAAACGAGACCTGTTGCCCCCGTGGCCATAATCTGCCCCAAGGCCATTAGTCATTGGCACTGTGCCAGCCATCCCCCCAATGGCAGCCGCCACTAATACTGACAAATCACCCAGTGGAGACAACCATCCAAGCCAAGATCTCAAAAGGGTTCTCCCTGTTATTCTCATGAGGTAGACAGAGAGAGTACGGTAAGAGGAGAGAGTAGAGGGGGCAGAGGACTCCTCGTGGATGCCATCTGTTGTCCACGAGAATGCCGAAAGGGGCCATGACTGCCCCCATTACAGTCTCTCCGTCTCTCCCTCCCCCCATTCTCTCGCCATGGAACACGCTTCCGCATGGGGAATCACCTTGATGCCCCGGCCTCCTTCCCCGCACATTCAAATGGAGTCTCTATCAGAATACGGTACCTGGGAGGGTTGCGGGCGAAGAAGTGAACCTTGGAGAGCTGCCGCTCGAGGTGCTCGTCCACGGGGTAGTACCACTCCCCACTGAAGGAGAGGGTTACTGTATGAAGTGGGAGGGGGAGACTGACAGTTTCTCATCGTAGACGAGTTGTGGGAGGGGAGGAGGAGGCGAGGGCTTGGGGGAGAGGACGCGGGGCTCCTCTTCGATAAGGGGCTGAAGGGAAGAGATCAGAGATCGAAGATCAAAGATCAACATACCGGTGTGATCCTCCTCGGTGTTGGTAGATCCTCTCGATGGTGGCCGTTTCTGTCTTCGCACCTCGGAATCTCGATGGTTGACATCTACAATCGTCCCCTTCTTTCCCTTCTCTTCATTGTCTCCCAAATGAGCGTGAGAACCGTGGATCTTCCCAATATTTATCGGCTTACGCAATGAACGAAGAGAGGGAAGAGAACAGGAGACAGGCACTAATTAAATCAATCCCATCGAAGGACAGAAGACTCCCACACTCCATCGTGTCCTTGGACAACTTGCGCAATCGACTCATCCCCCTATTCACTTTCAGCTTCTGCTGGGAGGAGGGAGGGGGGAGGGGTACGGTAGATGCGTCTGTCCTCACAGCTTGTCCCCGGATGGAAGAGAGGCCACAGTATCGCCTTTCCCCTGTCGCCTTACGCAACTTCTCTCTCGGTACAAGGCCACTGGGCACTCTTATTGAACGGGGCCCGTTACTCCTTTTGAAGGCTGCCATGCCATTCAAACGGATTTCAGGTGGTGGCCTCTCTTCCAGGTCGAGGGGGATAATAATTATGTCGATAGAGTTGATCCTTTGGACGGAAGTGCCATCGTGGGATTGTTTCCCATGGCCCGTGGCCCTTGTCTTTATCCCCCTCCCGGAAGAGAAGAACAGCGGCCGAGGGTCAACCGCCACTCTGAGAATGAGAAACAGAGAAGAAACACCCCCCCCCCTCTCCACTCTCTTTATCCGGTTTGATTCGGAATCGGCCCATTGGACATGACAATGTTGGTTCTTAGCGCCTCGATTGGCCGTTGTCTCCCTCCACTCCTCCTTCTGCTTCTCTCTCGCAATCACCTCTAAGACCCAGGCATCGGGTTACTCCACGAAGACACAAAGACTATGGAGGGACACCGGATATGGCAGATTACATCTCCTCCCCCTCCTCCTTCCCCTTTCTTCCCTCCTGATTGTAAAGAAAGTCCCCCCGTTTTACGAGTGGGTGAAAGGAACCGCAGCCACCTGCAGTCATAAAACGTTGCGTTGTTCGATCAGCATCCCAGAGGGGGAGATACAGTAATGAGAGGCATAATGAAGTATGCCCCGTCGGTCCCTTTCCTCCCTCTTGCGTCGACTTCTCTGACTGCCAAAGGGAGAGAGAGAAGGGGAATGGAGAGAGGCAGAGAAGGAATGGAGGAGAAGACGATTAGGGAACTGTTTGCATTGTCTACGGGACACCTTCCACGCAATCGTGTCCTCGTGTTTCATTCACTCGTCCCCCTTTACGAGAACTCCCGCCATGGGGAGAAGCCGAAGAGACTCACCCTCTTGTGGCTGATGGAGGTGGAGGAGGAGAGGCGGTGGAGGGCCTGGGTGAACACGGCCGAGACTGGGCGACGACGACGCTTCGCCTGCAAGGGGAATGATAAATAAAAGCTAAAAACTTAAAATTAGGTTATACTTCTAAAAATAAAGGTTGTGAAATAATGCTACCTTGGGATCGAGTTCCTCCGCATGTTCGACTTCTCGTGGCTTGGAGGACCCGAGAAGGCGGGAGAGGAAGGCCGTGGAGGAGGTCCTCTTCTCCGATCCAAGAGGAGTCGCCACCACGGAAGGACCGAGGGGCATCTCAAAGGGAGAGTGGAATAGAGGTAGAAGGGGCCGAAGTACATGTGGCATTTGGGCATCGGGCAGACATGGGCAAAAAGAGCGGGAGGAAAGGCGCCAAAAAAGAGAATCAACTCAGTTCCTTCGCCTCATTTTGGCGTTGCTGAACAAACTAATAAAAGGAGCGGCTCTGTGCAGGGAATGGAGCACATTGGGAAGGGCGATGAAATGGATCGAGACCAGGGTAGAAAAGGAGGAAGAGGAGGGAGGAGAGGTGGATGTCAGAGTACACGACTGAACAGTGGCAGTGATATCCGTCACTCAAACACTCCTCCGCCTACTCAGTCACACACTTTTTATTGGCCGCCTGAGCGCTGAGATTAGACAAACTTCGAGAGATGAAAAGGTCGCGAAATGAGAGGAGGAGAGGAAGAGGCGGAATTATGGACGGAGTGTTTACACTGATGGAAACGACGGTTCATGATAGGAAGAGGGAGAGAAGCGAGGACTGAGGGAAGGGACACTGATACTGAGGGGAGGAGAGAAGGGGAGGGGAGGGGAGGGGAGAAGGTGACTACTAAGGGTGACGAAGAGGGCGAAGGGCACTGTTTGCAAGGGAGACCACGCGTGAATTTGAACACCTCGCAGAGGGGGGAAGCATTCAGGACTACTGAAGGGGAGAGGAGGGAGGATCCTTGGGTGGTACTTCCCCCACCAACGGATGTCCGAACACGGATACGATGAGGTCTATCAGATAAAGGGAGAGAGAGATGCACTCTGATCATTAGCCTCGATAAGGAGACCGAGAGCGGGGCCAGGAACTAGTGGCACGGGCGGTGAACTCGTTACACGGAGGGAGACTTGTGAGGGATCAGTGGAGGGGAGGAGAGAGAGGAGGGGATAGGGGAGAGGGCAGAGAGAGAGAGGGGGAGGGACACGGATTGGCCTTGTTCGGATGTACACACAATCGAGAGGAGGGGAACATGTAATATGAGAAGCCCGATGGATGGAGACTGTATCTGTGGAGGACAGAGAATATTCGAAAGGAACCATAATATAAACACAGTCTAGACGAGACTCGGCCAAAGGCGCTCGGACCAGGCTTGATCTTATCGTCGCCGACCACAACAGAAGAGAGTGGACAAAGTAAAGGGGGTCGGCCCTGCCTGGCTACTCTTCTCCCTCAACTGACAGAATGATTGGTTCATAGAGGGGAGGGAGAGGATGAAAAGCGTTGACCGACAGAGGGAGGAGACTTCCCCTCTCCCTTCCCTCCACTCTCTCCTTGCGGATGACCGGAGGCGGTGACTGTGACACCATAATGTCCCGTGAGAACCGTGTCCACGGGCAGGACAGATCGATTATCGATGAAGAGGGAGAGAGAGGATACTATCAGACAGTCAACATGTTGAGATTATCATGCTTCTGTTTACACGCTGAATCGCAGACTGAAGTGATCAAACAGCAACGAGGAATCGAGGGAGGGCAACGACACCTCCAGGGAGGAGGGAGGGAGGGAGGGGAGGGGAGGGGAGGGTAGGGGACAGGAGGAAGAGTCTCCTCCAATCTGCAGAGGCCTCGGGGGAAATACTCGAGAGTGTCTCCATGAATAATGGCATGGAGAGGAGATAAATGACGGAGGGTCGCCCCAATCTCAGGAGACAACGAAGAACGGAGATAGATACGGAAAGAGAAGAAGCGGCCACTCGAAGGGGCGAAGGACTGTGATCTCGGGGGCAAATGACAAGTGAACAAGTGATTGGATTAGGGGATGGAGAGGGGGTCAAGAGGGAGGAGAAGAGGGGAGGGGAGGGAGGAGGGAGACTCACCGGCGACTGCATCGAGACTGGACGGAGACGTGTTGAAGGAGTGTCCACGTAGTGCTGAGGGAGACCGTAGCCCGTGTCTCTCTGCGCTGCCTGAGGAGGGAGGGGATGAGAGGAGAGAAGAGGGAGGAAAGGTACCTGTAGCATAGCCTGCTGCAGCTCTCGTTCCTTGCAGACTCGTCGGGCGTTGTCGAGGACGGACTCGATCTCCTCCACCTGCAGGGAGTCGATGGAGGGGCGGTGGAGGAATGGCTCGGGGATGAGGCACAGCGGGAACTATCAACAGGAGGCCCCAGTGAGAGAGGGAGAGAGAGTGGCTACCGTCTATGGTGATCCCTCACTTGTGACAGTGTGCCCCCCTCCATGAGACTGTCTCCGTCTCTTCCCTTCCCCTTTTCCCTCCCCTCCCGCCAAAGAGAAACGGGCCGTCTTATCGAGATTCCACGAGTAGAAAAAAGATTGAGATCGAAAGGGGGCAGGGAACAAAGACACACTCAATCAACCCTCTGACACCCTTCCATCAACAATCGGAGTACTTTCTCCCTGGCAGATTGCCAAGAGCATCGAGTCAACGGAATCCAGTGAGAAGAGACAAGGGAGAGAGACTTCCACTAATTCTTCTAATAGTGCATGCACCTGGTGCCCTCGGCTGACCCCGGAAATAGCAGGGGAGGAATGGAAGAAGAAGAAGAAGAGAAGGAGGAGCTGCTCCTAATTCGAATGCCCCCCGTGTCGTAAGAGGCGCCAGGTGCGAGGGGGAGACGGGGGCCACGGGCCGAGAAGAGGACTGTTTGACTCCCGAGGGGTGTAAAAATTAGCACTAATGATTAAGGCAAATAAACACGGAGAGTGAGAGGAGGAAGTGCCAGAGGAAGGGAACAATCGGAGAGGGAATGGAAGGAGGAGAGGAGAAGGAGGAGAGGGGGAGAGGGGGAGGTACCTCCACCCACCACCCATAAAGCCGATAATCATGCAATCTCGAACCCCGAAAATTGATGAGAAGTGAGGCTAATGAGAGGGTGGAGGGAGGGGAGAAGGGGGGAGGGGATTTGGAGGAGGATTTGGGAACAGAGGAAGAGCCCGAGGGTTGGCACGGTACTGTTCTCACAACAACTCGAGGGCACTTCAAGGGGCAAGTCAAGAGGACCATCGGAGTCTCCTTCTCCTCTCCTTCTCTCTGCCAATCCAGGCGTGAGACAAAGAAAAGGTTCTCGTCTCATCCATCACCGTAACGAAGGAACTGCGCGAGACTGGAGGGGAAGGGCCGAGTGGCCGAGTGATGATGTACAGTCGGGGAGGCTCGAGGAGAAGGGAATGGAGGGAGTCATTTGTCTCTATCAATCTTGTCCCTCCCTCCATTGGGATGAGGAATCCTGAGCATCTCCGATCCAATTCGAATTCGATCCCCCGGATCAAGAAACAGTTGATAGGGGAGGAGGGGGGATCAAACCCGCTGTGTGCCGTGACTCCTCGACCTTGGAGGGGAGAATAATCATTACATCACTCCCTCCTAAGCTGCTCCATCTCGTCCATTGCGTAGTCATCACATCTTTACGAGCTTTCCCCCACTGGACCTCCCTCCCCTCCCTCCCTCCTTCCCTCTCTGTGTGGTCTCCCTTCTGCCGTGTTCGAGAGCACCAGATCAGGCCTCCCTAAGAGAAAAACGGATCGACCCCATTAAAAGGCGCGGGTCAGACAATGGGAGGAGGCGAGAGAGTGGGGGGAGGGTGGAGGGGGCAGAGACTGTAGGACTGGGCACTGGACAATTTATGTGACGGCCTCCTCGTGCCATTCAACCACGTGGTCGTAATCGAGACGAGATCGGGAGAGAAAGGGCCTCCATATTTTTTTCGAAAATGATCTGCCATGTTTGAGGTCGCTCCCCGTAATGGGATAGACACCAACAGCTGGAGGGTATTCGAGGGGGGAGTGGGAACTGTTCCGACTGACCTCCTCTCTGGACCGGTCTCCCTCAACGGAACTACATGTTGTGAAGTAAAAAGTGGAGACTGATCCACCGACCCTTTCAGGGGGAGATGAACTTGTTATCCCCCAGCGAAAGAGTGAACAGATCGAAGAGAGTCTCCACTCTTGTAAACCCCCCTCCATAGTGGTTTATCCACCGGGCGCTCTCCCTTTCTTCTCGCTCTGACTCCTCGTTGGCCCCCATCGTCGCCTCGTAAAGAGGTGGATGATAGGCGGGAGGAGTACCTGGAGGAGGCCCCGTTCAAAGGGGACGGCCGCCCTGTGCATACACCCTCAAGGACAGAGACTGCTGCCAGATACGTGACAACGAGAGGAGAGGACCCCTCCAGGCAGGGAAGTGGCAAATGACCCTGGGACGATGCCTGGAGGGAAGACACGGAAGAGAGTCCAATTCATCAGTCCCATCCAATTGGTCGCCCTGGCAAGAACTGTCCAAAGTCCCATACCAATTGAGCAGAGGTGAAGTAGG
>JACMIG010001023.1:0-23797 GCA_014805385.1 Levipalatum texanum
GGCCCTGACCTTAGCGAAAATAAAAAAATTCTCGATCGCGCATAGCGCTCACAAAAGGCTCTCGGCTCGCTCCGCTCGCCCGCCCTTCGGGCTACAGCATCAGGCATTGTTCATAAATTATTTGCAATTCTTGCGACATTATTCCGAGTCGATTGGTATCAAATTCTGCCAGATTGGTGATATTTGACGAATATTCGTTGAAATACAGCATTTTAACACGTGAAAACAAGTTCAAACACGTCAAAACACGTTTAAAATATTTTTATAATTCTTGCCGCATCATTTCAAGCCGCTTGATATCAAATTCGGCCATATTTGAACGAATTTACACAAAATGAGCAATTTTCAGTATTTCCAGTGATAAAACACGTTCAAACATGTTCAAACACGTCAAAACACGTTTTAAATATTTTTATAATCCTTGCAGCATCATTTCAAGCCGTTTGGTACCAAATTTGGCCATATTTGGACGATTTTGCATATTTGGTACTTGGAAAGTGCTCCCGAACGGAATTTGAGGATTACGGTAACGGGATTTGGTTACGGTAATAGTCGGAATAAATTCAGCGTGGTCGATATAGTGGGGTATGGGTTTGGACTAATTCTGTAGATACACATTTTATTAGGTTGGCAAGAAAGTCTTTGACTTTACATTCTTTGTTGTTGCTAGCGAACCTTACCAGCTCTCTTGGCGACATTTAGGGAATACAGAGAGGGGATACTAGTGCCCATCCTAACATTATTACTTTGTCCCCCATCGACATCTCTCTTGAAGAGAGAGCGAGAATGCCGAACACATGCATTTCCGAACTTATCAAAATTTCGAAGGTCATTTGGTTTATTTTTCTTTCTGGCCATCGGTGCTTGGACTTTGACATGCCTGTAACGTAAATGTACCTCAGGCATGCCCCTGCTAGTTCCACTATTTCTGACTCAACCAAGGCATTAGACAGGGGCGAATGAATTTTCGAAGTAAAGCTGATCCGCGGTTTGTTCTGCTCATTATTCAAGAAGCCCTAAAATCCCAGTGTACTTCCAGTTCATAACTAAGCATACCACAGTTTCTACCAATGTTTACTCTAAATATATGGAAAAGCTCATGGCTGAACTCCTCATGATGGGTGAAGTACAGGCAAAAGTATTGAAAAAGTCAAAAACTTTCTTGCCAACCTAATATCTGAAGCCGTAGATTAGAATCCTAGATATAGGCGATCGCAAACTGAGTGTTGCGGACACCGGACGGACAGACAGACAGACGGACGGACGGACGGATGGACGGACGGACGTGCCTTATGAAATGTAAGTAATAAGCAATTATTCCCTTCCAGGTATGCATCTCATCACCGACCTCCTTCAGTAGCTTCGCATATCTATCATTGAGTTGACAAGGAGCGTCATGGTTGTCCAACGACGGCGATTCCTCACTTCTCTCGGTCGTCTTAGCGGTTGAGAAGTAGCTGGTTGATTCTGGAGCCTGGCGTACTTTGTATGTGTGATGGTTGACGCACCTTCGGAGTGTGGTGTCGTGAAGAATGTCCTGGGCGATAAGTGGTGAATCCAGTGGAGGAGTCGATCGGCTGAGAGAAGAGCACGAGGGGAAGATACTTCCAGGTCCATTTTAACATGTAAAACCCGTTAAAACATGTCAAAATACGTTAAAAATATTTTTGCAATTTTTGCCGCAATATTTCAAGTTGATTGATACCCAGTTTGGTCGGATAGGGTCATTTTTGCATATTTGGTACCTGGAAAGTGGTCTCGAACGGAATTTGAGATATACGGTAATAGTCAGAATGAATTCTTCATGGCCGATTTAGTAAGGGTGGACCACGGTCCGAGGCGTAACGGTCATACGGAACTCTTACAGTAGGTGATCGCAAACTGAGTGCGAATTGCAAACTGACGACAAGGAATCCCGGACAGCCACCATGCCTTAGCATTTGCTATAGGGTAGGGAAAGATGAGCCACCAAAACCTTGAGGTTGGATATTGGCTGATGGAGACAAAAGGTTCACTGATTTAACTTGTTAACACCGTATCGGTAATACACGGGAGTCAGACGCACGCGTGGCCGGTGCAGCTCATAAACTTTCTTAGAATGCGATCCATCACGATTGTCAGTATCTTACTAAATCAGAGTTTCTGCCGGTCCTTCTAGTCCTTGGAATAACTAGAATTTAAAAAAAGCTCACTTGTTAACTGTAGGAGTTGTAGGTATCTCTGGTGGTCTCTGAAACCTAGGAAATAGTTGTCATTGAAGCACTGTTTCAATTTTTGAAGGTTCTCCATGTTGCCGCCCGCATTCCGTATACGCAACTGCGCACGGGGAGCGTTGCGCACTGCCGGGTGCAGTGGCTCTAGGACGAGGATGGCTAAACAACTCACATCGGAAATTAATGAAAAGAAGTCGATTTAGTTATTATTGTCCACAACCAACAAACCGAACTTTGCATTACTATTTATACATTTAGCCAAAACGAAATCAATCTGAATCGCAGTCAAACGGGTGTGCCAAACATTTGATGCAGGATTTCTTGAGATATTCTGCAACATTCCTTTATTTATGTTTGCATAATGCTCTAATAATCCTGTTTAACGTATGATATACTATTCTACCACGGCCACTTCTGCGTTGTTTGCTTTCCTCATCATTCGCTTTGCTTCCTTTCGTGTTTTCCTCATCATTCGTACTGCTTTCATGTGGAGGCACTCTTTCGCGATATCCGCCAACGATGGTACATCGACTCGGATCGTCCTTATCTACAACATGTTCGAGTTCGCAATGTAACCTCAAATTCCACCAGTTTGAATTTCCGCACACCCACGAAGAGCACGAAACCTTCATCGCTGATGTCTCCCGGGTACCAGTAGTTCAGTGATGGTACTTCGTGTAAGACCTCCCTTCAATTTAACCATTGAAGGAGCCGACCCACCCCTAAAAGTTTATATCTTATTCGGAAAGAGCTTGAAAAATGCTACAAGATGATACCAAACATTCATTTTAGCGATTTTTCTACGAATTGTTATGATTGTTTGAAGAGCGATTACGGTAGGAAATGTGGTTAGATTGTAGTTTGTGCTCTGGCTACAAATGCCGATAAAAGCCTTATGATCTACATTTCAAAGCAGGTTTTCTTTTCTGATGGTGGGGAAAGAATTTCACCTTCCATTCCAACACAAGAAAACGACGCTAGTAGATCAGTTGACCAGGGAATCACGGGAAACGATTTTAGATCATTTGGTCCTGCAACGAATTTTCTGAGCGACCAATGCGCTGGCGGTGACTGTTGTTGTCTTGTGAATTTCATATCAATTCGAAGAAAAATCTCTAAAATAAAAGCTTGGCATCATTCTGCAGCATTTTCCACGCTCTTTCAGAACAAAATATAAAATTTTAGGGTGGATAGGCTCCTTTGATAGAATTTGATACGTCTGAGCAACGAACTGTCCATTGAGGATGTCGATGTATTTGAGCGTGCCATTATTAATGCTAAATTGGATCATGAATCGATCCCTGTAGTAGAGGGCTGTGCTCCCGCTGTACTGGATTGGCAGCGTGCGAAGGAGCGCCCCAGTTGACAGTTCGTATTGCTTCATCGAAATTCTACCGCCCTGGAAAAGCCAAATGGTCTTAAATAAAGCCTTGTATATCATGAAACAGAACGGACACGAACCAAGCAGCTTACATCTTTACTTTGGACCAAAATAGTGCGCCCGACGAGAAAATCCATTTCTCCGTCGAAGAGTGTGAGAGCTGGCGCACTACTATCCATGAGTATCTCAGTCATTCCTGCAATGCTATAATTTGATATCTTATTTCAAAAAACTTGTAAACAAAATATGCATAAAATTACCTGAAATATCGTAAATCCTTTGGCAGCCTTCTTCGAGTACCGAGAGAACCGCAACTTTACAATTCTGATCGTCCCATGATGTGTGGATAAAAACCTAAAATTTAAACATATTTAGAGCAACTTATATCGAAGGACGACACTTCTTCCCTAACTATATATACCGTTTTCACTCCACATCTAAAATATGCTAAACGATAGATAGAATTGTAAACATACAGTCCTCGGTTCGCGTGTGGTGGATAATAACAACTGCGATGCGGCCTTCCTGGCATTACCATCTGAGTTGTTCACATATAATACATAAAGAAAATTACTTTTACGCAAAACCATTTTCAATGTGGAATGGGTGTATGTAGCAGTTGTAGAGCTTCTCGTTGATCACACGATCTTGACCGCCGCCAACAGAAGATGCTACACACTCGTATGTGCAGAACCCCACCGACCTATAATAATTTTAATGGGTGTTATGATAATAGATAACCGGCATAGATTCATGCTCACCGATTGTGCAAGCGGACCAGGCAGACAATGTAATTGTTGCTTGATACATGATTAATTCGTAAATTGAAAATTTCCCGCGCAGTAATCTGGTTAAAAATGGGCAGGCTGTGTCGAGCGCAGTGAATGACTTACTCTGTCGCAAACAATGCACTCCAAGTGCGTTTCCTCCAACGCGATGCCGACGATGAAATCATCGAATAGTATGCAGTCGTCCACTTTCTATTATTGAAAAGTCTGTTTAAAATTTTTTTTAACATTTACAAAAACGATGGGTGGAATTTTCGATGCGGGTCGCGTACCTTTGGCAGAGTCAATACTTTTTCATAAAATGGTCGGCTAATTGTGCTGATGTCGTTCAGAGGACGCGGCATTGTCCGACGATATTGGGCAAGGAGTAAATTCTGAAGAGCAAGATTCGCACAAGTGTTTGCTATTCAATCGGAGCTGGGTGGGTCTGTAGTAACTTGTCAGAAGGTTATTCCGGGCTTGTCTCCGGACGAAGCTACTCTCGTATTGTAACCCGTACTCTCGTGAATAAACTGGTTTAGAGAAGAAGATTTATTGTCGCTTCAACAGTGGATAATCGCAAGGGTCGCAGTCCTAGGACGGTGTTGCCTAGTACTAAGGATACGTCTCTGAAACGAAGGCTAATACGATCCGAACCAGACCCAAGTCGTCCAGGGTGAGAAGGTCGCGTGAGAATTCAGAGAGAAGTGCCAGATAGGGCGCTCTCCTATCCTACTAGAGACTACTGAAGGCCCTGGCCTCCTCACAAGGCTAACCTGGTCCGGTGGTCGTCGTCGCCGTGGATGAGTGTGCAAAGAGTCTCCGTCGCAGTACGGTAGTCGATCACGCCTTAGCCCAAGCAAAGAAGTAGATATACACCTCAAACTTGGGTAATTAAACCGATATTGTGATATGAACACGAGATAGTGGGGGCGGACAAGTATTACAATATTATGACGAAACTACGCGAGTTCAACGTATCACAATGGGACAGCAGCTGTTGCTCTCATGAATGAGCCGGGACTCGGGAGATGATGACAGCAGAAGCGCGGGAGGATCGTGATCTAATATCTAGGAGCGGGGCGCTGGTCGCGAGATCGTGTGGAGTGGAGAGAGCGCAGACAGTGGGCGGGCGCACGTTCCCTCCGGGGAGAACGTGCCATGTCGCGTCAAACACCTATCTTACGGTCGCACATTCTTTGTGCCGGTCGTGAGATAGTAGGGACTACAAGCGGCTACATAGTCAACCGGTTAACACCAAATCGAAATAGGAGCGCGTCACGCGTAGGAACTCACTGGGGGAGAGCCAGTCAAATATGTCCAGCAATCGTATGGGAAGCGACAGCAGGTCGTATTGATTGTGGGCTTTCACCCTCCTTCAACGTTGTGCAATCTGAAGGCCGCGCTCCGTGTGCCCCATTCTGTGATGTATTGTGTGTTGACTAGAGCTGTGACACATTTGACTAGAACTGTTACACACTGATTGGACTAAGTCCATTCAGCTGTCGCTTTAGAGTATTCCGCAAAAGTTCATTTTCGCTGATTTCGGACCATGATATCATGGGTTCAAAATCTCGGTCAAAAACTGCTAATACCAAATTAAAACACACAATACATCACACACAAAAAGATGATTCAGTTGGGGATGTCGAAGAAATAATAATGTGACTTGGGTCCGGTCCTAAAATCGGACTCTCTAGCAGCGAGGCCCGAAAAATCATCGAAACACACATACAACGAGAAATAAATGCTTTCCGGCACCGTTGTTTCCGTTTTTCATTTTTTGTTTCAGAACTCGTGAAAGAAGTTCTTGGTTTCTTGAAAAATCTTCTTGATGCGATATTTTATACCGTCATTATCATTAATCGTGTAGCCTTTGAATTCCAGAATATTATTCTGCCTTCTACAGTGTATAATTGCCAGACAAGACGCACTAAATATCAAAGACAATTCCACTTCAACGTACTCTCTCTAGGGCCCCTGACAGAATACAACAAAGTATCGTCAACATTGGCTGGTTAGTAGACTCTGCATCATCTATGGCAATGCAGCAGGGCCGTCGAAGAACCTGCGAGAAGGTTGCGAGCTGACGAAAGGAGGTGACACCTTTAAAATATAACTAATTATACTATCCGAATTAATATTAAGATCATACGGCCATTGCCTAAGTTATAAAGTCATAATCTTTGTATCTTCGCCAAAAGCTTTATTTTCAAAGCTGTGCACTGTTTCGTTTTTTCGAACCCAACTGGAAATACCGGAATGGTGTAGGCCTCGCTGAATCGGGAGTTGTGTATCGTTTCCGTGGCAATGGAGCCTGGATAAACTGTTTCTTCCCCCCATTTGTGATCAAATCACTACCGCTGCAGTGCTGAATGCTCTTGTGTAGGATGTTCCTGAAGTCTCGATTGCATACGAGAACAATGACCCTGAATTCGCGGTCGTTCTTCCAACATCTCATCGATTAGAACTTCCTAACATTTGATGTTAACTCATTGACTCGGTATCTGAGTTCCATTTTTTCTTGGCCTGTATCTAATTTCTGATGCCGTTGAGCGCACTGCCCTCAGCAGAAGTTCGAAAACCGAAGGGAACCAAAAGCCGAACCCATCCATTCCATGAACGAGAATCCATGACACTGTGGTCAGCATGAACGACTGCCACTGATTCCGAGCGTAGCAGACAAGCCAGAAATAAGTAATAAGTTCGGTCGTAAAGAAGATTCCTTGGAGGCATGCCTGAAAATTTCTCGCTTCATGAAATATGACATCTTCAAACGATGTATAGAAGCTATTTTAAAATAAAAAAAATCAAAAATGGAACACCAATTATTTATATGAAGAATTTGTTTTAAACAAAAAAATTCTGAATAAGACCCGATTTAAGATAAACAGGCACTACCCAACAGATGAGTAATTGCTGTGGCTTGGACTGAGACAATGAAAACAAATACATCCGATATGTGGCATACCTGCCAGACGAAATAGATCTCCTGTCGGCGCCTTCGATTGGAAGTGGGTTCGACTGAATTGGCGACTCTGCGGTTCGAGACGTGGATGCGCAGGATTGTGAGGCAGTCGAAGGTGGCGACGATGGAGACGAATGCCATGTATTTGATGAAGTCGATGTACCTAAAAATATGGGAATCTGTATTGGTTCTCGAAACAAAGTTCCAAATGTATGCAACAGTGATAAGTGAATGCGAAGTTGACGATAGATGTTTTGAAAACGAAAAGTGCTTTATGACCTTTGTTATAGCATTGATTCTTTGTATTCACGGTTGTCATACCACATGACGACGTGACACTGCGGACTATCCTTGTAGATGAACATCCACCAGTTGAGCGGGATGTAGAAGGCGCAGTCCACTTCAAATGCCCTCATATGCGGAAATGCATAAATTTCGCGCTTACGCTCCGTGAAGATGTATGTCGGTCCGATGATCGATATTGTCCAGTAAGTTGCGATCAGGGCGATCGTGCTTCTTTTGCTGAATGAGGGTGGTTATAAGTATGCGATCATATAGTACTGTTTTTTAATAAAAAATACAGCACGTCCTAATTCACCTGAAAATCCTTTCGTAGGCCATGGCGAAGTATATGGCGCAGAAGCGATTTGAAGAAATGGACAGATGTGAGAAAGAACAGATCTGATAGGACATCACAAGGACGTGGCCAAAGTGTCTGTTAACGTCCTCTTGCATCCAGAATGGTGACTGGCTGAAAGGTAAATATGTGTAGTTTTGAAGCTATTCAATATCACTTGATCCATCAGTTCATGAGACCATCTCGGACTTACAAGAAGAGCATGGGTCCGACGTAGAACGCGAAAATGGCCTGGTGCGTTGCATCGGCAAGTGCCTGACTCAGCGTGAGCTTTCCAAACGAATTGGAAAGCGACGGAAGTGAACGGAAGAAAACGATGACCGTTCCATTGCAGATGAATCCCGTGAAGGCGAGCTGCGAGATTGAAGGTTATCGTAGAGGAAAATCGATGCTGAGCACGGTATTCGCTATATGGGAACTATAGAACTTTTTCGTATAGCTCAAATTGAACTATTTGCACTCGGATTCGTATCATGTGCTCAAATGGCGTTGTCTTCGCGTTTTATTTATGCAAAAATGAAATCCAAAACCCAAATGGCTGGCCTGTAACAGGAATAGTGGCTATGTGAATCCATTCAATAAGGACCGGCAGCAACTTCTTAGCATTTTTCCAATCGTAATGGGAGTGCTTTAGTGCATACGTCTACATATGGAAATCCAACATTTGAATACGTCGACTTGTGGGGCTAATCCACTCCTGTTTAGATTGGCATCGTGCCAAAAAGATCCTGTCAGTTGGCACCCATATATGCAAAGGAATCAATGAATCACAAAACGTACCAGAGAAACGATGAGACCAGCCATCTGGTGCTCTTCCATTTTGTCGCAGTGTCGTCAATGAACGACACGCTCGTGGACTTAACTGCAAAGCGCTTAAGGAAACTACTTAGCTGCAATGAAAAAAGGCATTGAAAAAGACAATAATTTTAAATCAGCAAGATAACACAGCGATGACCAGCATTCCCGTATGCTTGCGTAACGAAAGTGATGGGTGAGTCAAGGCTGAGTGACGGCAACCTTTCTCCTTAGGAAATGCATGTTATTCCGCCTTCGCAGGCACTGTTCTAAGCTCGGGGTCTTCTGTAACCTGCTCGAAAAATGAGACTTGAGCTGCTCTCCTGGAACTTCGTACTTCAAGACTTCGTTCACAATTTACATAGCCTTTTTTAAAGACTTTCAAGACCCGTAACACTCTTCGGACTTCACAATCGAAGAGCCTTTTTATGGCTGGTGTGACAAGCTGTGTTTTGTTACCGCCAGTGTAATACCAAATTCACTATAACAGCATCCACATCAACACAACGTATCTGATGACCGTTCAGGCTGCAGCCTATTTTCCACTTCCAAAGCCGTTACACACAAAGGCTTTCCTCCATTTCGCACAAAGGCGCACAAAGACGGAAACCTACAGAACGACGTATGAAATTTATTTTCAATGACGAGAGAAGGGACAAAACCAAATCGAAAAAAAATTATATTAGATGCGCTTCTAACAGCAATAGTTTTGCACAAAATCCATTTGGAGCTATCTGTCGCAAGAATTTGGATCAATCTTGTTGACTGTGAGCACAGTGTTTATGGTATCAATTGATACATATCGGTTTCATCTATAGCAATGACCTCGATACACCGCTTTCAATGACCTACTCAAACGATGGGCACGCTGGAAGCCTTGCCTCTGATCGTGGCAGTGATGAAGTCACAGAAACCAGAATCACGAGGGTAGATTCCAACCCCTCCACGATCCTGCATAATTTAAATTAGTATATCGAACGTGGAATATCGTTAATTTAGCATTTCCGAAGATTCCATCCGAAAATGCTCACCTTCCCTAAAATACCTCGCCAGACAGACGAAGAGATCATAGAACGTGCAGGTTACATTTTGGCAGCATGAACTTCCATATTCATATCAATCTAATTATATTGTCGTGTACCAAAACGCGGTGCCGTGGGAAAATGTAGCTTTTGATCTACCGCCGTTTTCATAACAGTTTGTGCCTGAAACGCTACATGACGCTTTGTGAACCGTTTCAGACCCAAACTGAAAAGTATGGAACGGTAGATCACGAGCTGCATGTTCCCACGGTACCGTGGGAATGCACCGCATTTGGTGCGTCACAATCGGTGCCGCTCGAAGCGGCCCCGATTGTGCCGCACTTCAAAACTTCTAATTTCCCGTTCCGCGAACGACCCCCATATCTCGGTGCTAACAAGAAAACTATAAATGATATTTTATATTCATCGGTTGGAATCCATGAAGAGGTGGCCATGACCAGGTGGCACGAAAAATTTCAGTCTCGAATTCCATTACTGCAGCACTGTCTGCTAACGGATACAAGCCTTTGAGAAGTTATGTGGTGGGGCACAATATACGTGTGCTTATTGTGAGTACATTCCACTCTGGAAGGGATGGGCGTGGACCATTCAGAACCAGATAAAAGGACGCCCATTTTATCGCAATAGCTGAGAGATGACGGTGCTCGTGCGTCTTCTGCTGGCGGCTGTGGGCCTTTCTCCGGTCGCTGCAACAGTCTGGTGGGAAAACTCGGTACTTCTCGGTGGATACGACCTATGGCACAGACATGGCACAGTATGTTTTTTTTATAAAAACACCCAAAAATGCTTTTTTCGGAGCGAAAATTGGTCGAGTCCCGTTTCCTCAATTCATAACTCATTGCTTTAGTCCTCTACATTCAAGGCATTTACAGTACACAGTTTACGCCTGCCCCCGAGGATCCTACTTGTTCGCTTCTCTGCCAGCCAATCCCTCAAGGTGCCACAAAAGTATTCTTATCGGCACGCAGACTATATCGCAAGTGGCGGCACTCGTCAACGCTACTACGGGCGAAAAGGGATATCTTGAACTGCCGGTAAATCCCCTCCTATGAACCTGGATCGCGCATGTGTTCAGGCTGCTGAGCATGTCGACTTCTTTAACAAGGATGGCAGTACTCTCTGCCCCCTCGCCATATTTATAGTCTGCAAGTTCATGGGAGACAAGGGTGCGTACGATTCAATACGTTTTTTTATTTAATATCAATCAGAGGTGGCTGCCCCGACCCTCATCGATCCGCGAGTGAAAGGACGAGGAAATGGCCACTCGTCCAGCCTGACCTTCTTCAGTTACGATCCGTACACCATCGATGACCTCGATCTTCAGGAGGTACACAACTATGGACATCTAAAATCGCATTTGATTAAAGAAGTAGTGGGAGCAACTTTTTATCACCATGAGTGGGCACTTTGGCAAGCATTTGGTCTGACTTTCCATAATGACAGCAATCAGCGAAATTGCTCCTACTCCTTCTTTAAAGGAGAAGTAGGAGCGACATTGTATACCGCTCTGTCAGTTTCTTTTCACAGGACAGAAGCGAACGGAACTGTTCTACTTTATTATTTTACGAACTGGAATCCAGCTAATACTCCACTTTAACAAAAACTGTTTTCAGACTTTTTTAGTATTCTGAGCTGTAAGAGCCGCTCACTGTCAGTTCTAGAAGCTCCGTCTCATAGACTATCCGGGTTTTGCCTTTCCCAGTTACGAAATTTCTTTAAAAGTGACGAATATTCGTAAAGAATGAGTAGGAGGAACGTTCCTGATTACTGCCATTATGGTAATCCAGACAGATACAGGCCAAAACGTGTCGTTGTCCACAATGGCCACAGCTGTTTTACGTACAAGGAATCTTCTTGGTTGTTGGTCGCCAATATTCGGGAAGCAGTGTTGTTTTGACTGCATAAAATAGTAAGCCCTCACAATCAGGATTCGACCGTGCACGTGTACCACACAGGCGTCGACGCAGTCAACATCTACAACCAATCCGTGTGCCATTCTATACACACCGATCTCAAGTACAGCCTATCTGTCTGATTCCTTTTTTCAAAATTTAGCAGCGTTGTAATTGGTAGAAAGTGTTTATTTTCGACATGGTTGTCTTGACAGCCTGAAATCCCTTCTAGAAGCTCGGTACGGAAATTGATCTGTCCTAATCAAAACGGTTCATTTTCTCAGGCGTAATTTCGTCTCTTTTCCATTGAATAGACGTAAACAATAAGAGAGGCTATGTAACATACCGTATCTTACTATTTTTCCCTATTCCTATGCCGTCGTGCATGGTCATAATCATCAAAAAGACCCAACTTTGCAGGTGGAAACACCCGCAGATTCTCTTGCCCACACACAGTCCACTTCTGACGATCCATCTAAGCAGCATTCAACAGTTCGCCTATTCCACGAAAATGGGAATCCGTAGGACTGCCTGAATATTAACAAGTTGTCATTTTCTTCAGCGGATACTCTCGTCGTCAACGATGAATTGGAAACTGTAGTCGCTTCGTCTGGACACACTGGATGCCAAGGAGCCCTTTTCCAATACCAAAACAGCATTGAACCGTTGTCGATCAATCTTCACATCAAGTCAAATGCGTATGTGTTCCAACACAAACGACGATCCAGATAACGCTAGAGCAAAGCTATAATTTCTTTTTTTTTATCAGTCCGTAACTTGTTTACGGGTAATTCACGAAGCGATTTTTGCAGAACTATGATGACATCGATATCCGCGGAATTGCAATTGCTCCATACTAGTCCCGTCTTGCTGACTACAGATGAAGGCCAAAACATTACGTACGTTACATTTTACCAAAACCCAGGGGATTTATCGTAATCTTGATATGAACTTGGTGCACGCTTGATGCACCGTACCATGCCATTTCTCGACAGAAATATGGTTAGAAGCGGTTAGCCAAGAGTGCACTCCTTTTGTCAAAATATCTAGAAGTGTGTGTTAACTTGGCAATGCTCGGATGAACTGTCTTTATGCAGGCTGGATTCCGCTCTCAACACGCAGGACGCCGCTCTCTTCACTGCCGACTACCACTTCGGGAAGCAGCTCAACATCACATGGAAGGCAATATTTGTTTTGCTTTCGATTGTAGCAGTCCATGGGTCTCTACAATAACGCAAAATACAATATGAAATGAATACTATTCCAGTACACCGATCGATTTTCGTCTTTCGCAATTTCGATGAAGATCACTACCGGTGATACCAGAACCACCAACCCAAAAATCCCTACCGGATATACCGTCACTGGAACTGCTGTCCCAAGTGTCCTCAGTACTGGACTAACAACCGATGGCGGCACGACACCCCAAGCGACCACTAAAGGAACGGAGCGCTCATTCGCTCTTACTGTTATCCTATGTGTGATCGCTTCTGCGTTCATGACAACCGTTTGATAAACCTCGTTCATTTGTTATTTCAACGGGGGAGTTATATGTGTGTATTCGAGGTGCCCATCCTTACTTCCAGATTCAACTCAGATGGATAGGAGATGGATCTCGTGACTCTATAGACGGGGCGTGAGACTAATAGTATTCGGCACTGTTCTTATTTACATGCCTTTAGCCAAGGATATATAAAAAAATTCGAGTTGATCGTGAACGTTGATGGCCCGACTGTATTCGATTTTATCGTACATTTTTTCGCGTTTTCCTGCAACGATTATTGCGTCAGCCGAAATTAGAGGAATGAGCCGCGATGGGAATGAGCTGAGAATGAAAGAGGAATGCGAGGAGTGTAAATGCAATCTTTCTTATTGTTAGACGGCCGAACTGTATCTTCCATGCGGCTGCATTTATACCATTGACTCATCTATGGCCCCTCACCCTTTATCAGTGTTGAAATGCATCCATCCCTCTACATTACTCAAGTGTCCGCCCATCGAAGGGGGCTCGTTCTTTGCTTACAATTAGTCATTCAGTTATTTCAGCGCAGATATGATGCATACGATCCTAATCTTAATACATAAGCTCCAAATTCAACATTATTCTAGTCGATGGAGAGAAACCACAGGGAATTAGATGTAACGATAAGTTTGGCAATTTTGCAGACCATAAATGTCGCCTGGATAAACTGACCGCCTGGATTGAGCTATAAACAAATTTTGATCACAATTGTAAAATTTTAAAAAAGATTGCTCAAAATATTCTCTTTAAAATTCAACCGTCCTATCCCCATACTTTATCAGCTTTGATATTATGGCTTGTTCTCTTCGAACCGGAGAATAAAGAGCCTGACATGAAGAGAGTTATACTGGTGCATGGTAATGCTTGATTTCTTCAATATCCAACAACTCGTGGTTTTCCGGGATGATTCATCACTTGAGGACACTCGCATCGCTCTGCGTCATTTGTTTCATTGCATGACCAGTGAATTCTTCCCTATCTCTTACGACCGGAATGTTTGCAGAGTCGTGTGCGGAAAGTGCTGATTTTCTGACGACTAAGTTGTACTTTGATCAATGACTAAACTACCAGGCTTGCTCATTTTCCGTTTTCCGTTTTCCGATTTTTTCCGTTTTTCCGAAATATTTCGGAAAATTATTTTCCGAAAAATTTTCCGTTTTATTTCGGAAAACGGAAAACGGAAAATTTCAAGATTTTTTCACGAAATCTTTCCAATTTTATTCACTTTCATGCCCTTGGCGCTAAAAAAAGAGTTATTCTGTTGCGAACCTCTTCAGTCTGTAAATCTACAACGAATAGGACCGAAATTTCATACTTCCGTCGCTCCTAACTACCTCTATGGAGATGGAGATAAAAACCTAAGATCTGTTGTGGGTGAATACCACCAAAGAGCAGCTATTTTCATCCTTTGAATCATTTTGGCACTCTAGATTAGAGCACCCAAAGAACGTTATCATTCACACGCACAGACAAGACTAGTTGTGCGCACTTTTGACATACTTCTTCGAGCCCCAAGATTGTGTTTTTCATTGCGAACTAAAACCTTTTTGGTATCTGTTCAGGAAGTATCTGGCGTCAATAAATTCCATAAAAACAGAAACCTTCAACACTCGAATGCTTAACTTTTTCCAGTTTTGGACTTCGCGACAACACAAATATAGACGGCTTTTCACAAACATTGATAGCTGTGTCATCATAAACATGGCTTCTCATAGCTTTTGTACAAGAAAAGTATAAAAAGTAAAATTTTCGGACATTTTCCTTTTTTCCGAAATTTTCCGTATTTTTCCGAAAATTTCCGTTTTTAAAAATTTTCCGTTTTCCGTTTTCCGATTTTTTCCGTTTTGGTTTTTGCGAACATCCCTGTAACCTACCCTCAGATACGGGGAGATCAAATCCAGTTATCTCGTATGTCAATGTCACTCACCAACATCCAAGATGTATATTTAGCATTAACAAAAAGGACTTTTTTCCTTTACCTGGTCCGAGCATCAGAAGCGTGGCAGACATTCCGACACAGACTCGAAGGAACAGTCCCCTTGGAAGTGGGACATTTCCCTCGAGTTGAGGAATGTCCCACTACTCTGGATGATGAGCACCTGCACAGTGGACGGTGCTGTTCATAAACTTCAGCCGTTGTGGGAAGACTTGTAGTGGCTCTTGCTATTGTTCGGTACAAGTGCTATCCAACGGCCGGTTGAATCAATCTGGACATGAAAGGAGACTTCTTCAAGAGGACGTTCAGTTCGTCATTGAAAGCTCCGAGTGACCCTCTCCGTTTTTCAACTCCTTTTATATACCAGTTTTTCTAGTTACCAGTGTCTCACAATTTATGATGAATTTTTTTTGCAAATATAATAAAAATTAATTTAAAGAAGGACTGGCAGGAACTTTCGAATTTGAGATTTTGTTTGCATCAGAATCTCCTCTTCAAGACGAACAATTTGATACCTTTCTTACTTCTGTAGCTTTCTTCTACCCAGAGATACGCTCGTTCAAATGTGACCGCATTGATTACGGTAGCATTGAGCAATCTCGTCTGCGAGGCCTATTAGGTACCAAGTTCGATATTAATCGGACGGGACGTGGTCAGTCTACATTTAGCAACTTATTTGAAAACACAGTCTGGCAAAAATCGCTTACTGTAAAGAATTCCGTTTCCAAAATCTGTAAAATAGTGTCTTAATAGTCTTAATCTAATCCACGGATTCGAAGTTCCTGCCAGTCCTTCTTTAATGTAAAAAGTGTTTGTCCATTAGCGAAGAAGGAATCGCGAACAAATTAAATTTCGCGCGTCTCCACATGGAAGCCTCGGACGTTGGCGTGGCTGGCAGCATTCCAAGTCATCCTCAGAGCATTCGTGGTAGTCCTGAACTAGCGGAGCTACGCTCCGCTACGTACAGTATGAGTTGTGTTACGTCTCCGCTTTGACAAAAATATCACTCCTTTGATGGAATTTATTCGTGCGATCTATGCGACCAACGAGGTTCTACGTGAGACTGAGTCAATAGGGAAAGCATCTCAATGACGCATTCACCCATTTATCGGCAAAGTCGCGCAGGGTCCAAACCCGGCGCGACTGCGCAGAACGCTCGCCCATCGAGCTCTACAGGCAATGTGGGCTGCCCACCGGACATGAAAGACATCAGCGCCACCCAATCGGCCCATTGCAACATGGGACCGTGGCGCAATGGTAGCGCATGCGCCCACCGAGTGCGAGGTCGACGGTTCGGCCCCCGGCTGTCGCATCTCTATTGCCGCAGTCAAATGAGGCCTGGCACCGGTCCAACTTTTCAGAAAGTGTGACGGACACCAGACAGACGGACAAAAAAACCTTAGCACATGTTAATATATAAGGAACGTCGTCCCAGCCGCGTAGACACCGCTCAGCCTGCAATGTTTCTTGTCAAAATTATTGCGAATGCAATTTAGCTCAGCGTATCACGAGTGTAATGTTTCAATCATGTTGTATATTTTGATTCGTTACTGCATCCACCTATTTGGCTCCTCTCGCCAGCCCCGAATTTCGGCTGTTTTCGAACAATAAAATAGTAAAAATATGTATATATATTATCGGGGCCGACAACATTGCCAAAAAAATCCTTCCGCATTATTTCCTGCGGTTGGCGTACTGGAGTCGATGTACGCGCTCGCGCGATCAGCGAACTGAGGGGCATAAGTTCGCTATTCCTCTCCCCTTGTCAACCAGGCGGAACCATTTTTCCCTACTGAAGAAAACTCGCTCTAAAGACACTATATAGAGCAGCCAGAGGGTGAATTTAGTCATACTTGATTTTCCACCAAGGAAACAATCGCCTGCGATTGTTGTGTTTAAATACTTACACAGCCATTGGCTCCTCCGCCAGTAGTCCGTCGTAGAGTGTCAGAGTGTCACAGCACAGATTCGATTCGAACACGACCACCGTCACTTCGATGCGCTGAGGTGCATAGACAATCGATAAAATAAATAAAATTTCGGAAATCCCGAAAAGTTTGCTTACATCGCATGCACTACTGCGCGCTGTGCGGGAGATTCAGTATGCACTCATTGTCAGTTTGCGGCATCCCAACCTTGTCTACCTTACAATTAGTCTATCCGTAGATCAAAGCTGCTGCCGCTCCTTCTTTAACGTCTACTAACCTGGCCGTCCGCAAGAATACGAAAGTTTAGAATCGCAATCGACACTGATCCATCTTCCGTTGAATGGAGGATGTATTTGCATCGCAACACATTTGCCGTATTCATCGACATCCGGAAAACCTGCAAGTTATCACATTTCGAATCTCGAAAATGTAATTTTTGGGGAAACCAAAAATTCGATAAATGTTAGTAAAAATTCGATAAAAACCTTGGTAAAAGTGCGAAAAATCCATGGCTGTGTCATCATTCCAAACTATTGTTTCATACTCTTTAGCATGAGCACCGATGTGGATTTGATTTGCGAGTTTCTGAGCAATTGCCGAACGGCGAATGTAGTCGTTGACCTGAAATGACGGCTGGATGCTGCGTTTTTGTCAGCCTACCTTTTCATCGTGAATTGATACAAGATGAGCTGAGGCATCAGCGCATTTGTCTTCTGCATCATCCCAGTTCAGTGCATCGGCCTGTACGGTAACACAGGTATCCCCTGCTGCACCGTGAACCAGATCCAAATCCCAATCGCAGAGAACATCTAAAAGGAAAATTACTCAGTATTACTGTAGAGAGCATTACTTGTAGGGCGCGGATGCTCGCACATGATTTGATGGACGTTGCGTCCAGGATACCTGTTAGTGTGGCGAAATTAATTCCTGCGTCTCTTCATTTGTCTAGTCACTAATCAGTCAGAAAAATGGAGAGATCACACAAATGAAGAGACGCAGGAATTAATTTCGCCACACTAATACCTGTGCCATCGACCATCAGAGGGACGCAAAAAGAAGGAATAATTTAACGCTCCTTGGCGACAGACGCTAAGAGCTACAAATACATCATATCTATCGAATTCATCCAAAATCACAGGCAAAATTTGTGTAATCAGCGATCGATCCGTCTTCCCATACAAATTTTTCTTCCTCTGCGTGGCATGTCAGGCCAATCCAAATATCACGGTCGATTGGCATACCGCGCTTTTTAGAAAATTCCCGGGCGGCAGTTACAAATGCGTCGTTCTCCTGTAAGCCTAAAGTTTACTATCTAAGAAAGTCCTAACCTTTTTGCTTCGAATAATAACAGGAAGTGTTCCTTGTTCGATGCATTTCACTCTCCAGTTTGCATAGAAATCTTCTCTGTCCCGAAGTACTTGAAGACACTTTCCATAGTAGAACGGCTCGAATCCCGGTGCGCATGCTTTGACTGCAAGGTGCTCAAATTCATGACGCTTCTCTTTGAACATGGTACATACATACCTCCCATTATGATGGCAGCCAAGCCCATGAAGATCAGCCACCAGAGTCGCGGCATCCTTTAAAGAACATGCTTCGATGGTATTGGGATTTGACAAGCTGTATTGCTAAAGATCCTCAAGAAAGATCATGAAGTGATAGAAACAATAAGGAGTTGAAACAGACATGATGGCATTCGGTCAGCTATTATCATTATACAAAATATAGTCCTAGAAAAACGAAAGGACTAATGGCTTCCACAGCCCACGCCACTCTTTATTGAAAATCATCACAGCGCAAAAGTGATTTCAGAATCAATCCCCAGAAGTCTGGCATCTCTTCGTTTGTCTTGTCTCGCACTCATGAGAAACGAGACAAATGGAGAGACGCCAGACTTGAAGATGGATTCTGCTGGCCCTACAGCTTAGTGTACCGTCTTAAAGATGCTTATCTCCAGAAATTCCCGCCAGGATTTCAGAAGATTAGATGTGATTATGTGGCATTGTGCATGTGCAGCGTCGATTTTATAAAAGCGATGACCTGGCTTACTTAGTGATTGATGTGTAGGAACCACTCGGACCGTTCTAATTATCAAGCTCCAAACGCTTTTTATTTGCCTTTTGGATTCTGTTTCATGCCCAGTGTGAGTCAAGCGATCATGAAGCGAGGTTAGATTTATCAGACCAAGTGTTCACGCACTCCATCATTGGTACCGCCTGCGGTCTAATAAGAAGCTACTCGCCCTGCTCTTAGGCGGTGGATCATTTTGCAGAAATCTACATATGCGTTGAGTGTGCTGATTGTGTAGTCGTGGGTAGCGTCACGAGGGAGGGAGACTATCACTGTTATCGGAAGTGCATGGCATTTCGATGAGGGCTACGCCCTGCCACCATCGGAACTATCGTAACTTTTAAGGAGAGATCACAAGGTTAGGCAGACGCTACCGGACTCATGTAAGACTTCATCTGTCGAGAGCCGTTGCTGGGTGATTACTAGCAATATCCAAGCCCCAATCCCAACCTCAAGTTCTAGGGGGAGAGGGGCTCGAGTCGCCCGAACATGGTAGCCAGCTTGGGGAAGAAGTATTTCCGACGTTCCGAGTCCACATCGTTGCTATTAGCAGGATTAGAAGTGTTCTGATCAGTGCATTCTCTGTGCAGTCATTTACGATACTCATTTCCTGCTCCCATTCTGCCTCTATTGCTCCCTTCCCTCCATCAAATCTGGCCGACGTTACATCAGTATGGTTCGCTGCGTTCTAGAGATACGATAAAGAGACGCGAAGAGCCCATTTCTCTCCCCTCCTCCTATCGTGATAGGGAGAGCAACTCCACAATGTTCAAGGGCTCGACTTTTCCTTTTGCTGTATTTTTCGCGAGCTCGAGCATATTCACGCTCACCAAGCGAGAGTTCGTGTGTAATAAATGGATGAATAGCAAACGAACAGATACAACCAGCAGTATTGCACCAACAAGGATTGTTTACAGCTACTGCACTGTTCCGTAACGGTAGAGATCTAACATGCAACATAACTTCCTTCACATTTTGTAATGAGAAAGTCCAGCATGAAGACCCGTGTAAATACATTACGCTGCTCTCTTCGTCAGTCCTCGAGCTTACCCCACGATCTCAATTCGAATCGTAGTATGTTGAGTTCAAATAACCGAAACAACAATCACATTCTTCGCAAAGCACCGGATTGATCTTTCGCTTGCCTGCGGCGCTTTCGCAGGGGAAAGATTGGCCCACCAACGTCCCCCGCACGAAACTCTAAGCGCACATAACAATATAAGGAAGTTGCGAAAATAAAATGGGATTCTGTTGAAATTTTAGGGTTCTTGATATTAACTAACCATTGCTATATCATTCCTGTTCAGTTGAACTAACCACACTGTTGTTCCGTCGAGTTCATTCGCCCCCTCCTCAGTGCACGTCGCAAGTCCACTCCACTATCGCCGCCGGACTTTGCTCCTTCCGTGCTCTTTTGGCGAAGATTACCTCGTTTCCATGAAAAGAGAACGCAATTCCCCTGTTTCGATGGGGGGTATTACGCGTCGCTTCATTGACTCCATCAACGTTAATCCTTATCGTTCGATCACTGCAGCGTATAAAGCTACTGCGCAGCAACCTCCGGATTTAGTCGCGAATCGCATCATTAATATTCCGCTATATTGTTATTTAATTTTAATGCAATATGATACTATCCTCAGGACGATCTGGGCTAATCTCCCTCAACTTCACTCTCAAAAAACTTCCATCAGATGTTGCCTCCGTCGCAGAGCTTGAAGTCGGCTTCGCAGTGGCCGCTTCGTCCTGATACCTCCGAGGGCTGCCAGTCTGCTATGAATGTAAGGATTTAGCTATTTACAAACTTAACTTACAACAGATAACAATTAGTCAATAGTATTACAACAAAAGTCATACACCATCACCCTTAAGACTGCGTCTTGTTGCAGTCTGTTCACGGTGCATCGACGCAGCGATCAGGAGGCGGCTGTCCCGGCCTTCTCGAGGCCCTTCTTACGCACTCTCTGGAGGACCTCCTTGCTTATTCCGACATCAGTTCTGGCAGCGGCATTATCGGCAATCGGTACGTCTTTGATCCCTCTATCCTTTCATCATTGATCTTTGCAGCGGTCTCGCTTCGTCGTCTTCTGTAAGCGAAGTCGGCCTCCTGTGTGGACTTTTTAAACCCCTCGGTTCCAACTGCCCCACTCCGATCACCGCAGGTACTTCTTACAATTAGCAATGATGGTTGATATTTTGAGAGGGTAGCAGAAATATTTCGGTCGAAGACGGTATATTGTTGCACATTTGCCTGCCCAGTAACCAGTCAAACTGGTAATAAGTGTCGCTCATACCGCTCCCTTAATGACTGAATTATCGATTGATTGATCAAAATGCATTTGCTTGGATGATCAAAAGTCCATTTGCAGCCGGCCTCACTTCGCGGTTTACCTGTGTCTTCCCCGTCTTCATCGCCTCGCCTTCGCCTATTGCCTTCGGATCACCTTTCGAAACGTGCTCCTACATCTGCTGATGTACCATCAGCAGCACAAGCCCCCTTCGCAACCTACCGCTCGCCCTCCCTTCCCAACCATTTCTCGCCCCTCTCCCAACTCTTCGACCTTCATTTTCCCTTCTCCAGTGCTGCTCGCTCGGATAGCGCACCGATAGACCAGGATGCTTCAAATACCGATGAGCTACCCTCACTGCCCGACCCCGCCTTCTTCGCCCTCGTCGACTCCTTCGTGGAGGAGGTGCGGGCGGAGATGGCTGAGGAGCCTCTCTCTTCCTCCCTTTCCGCCCTCGATCTCGCCTACCATTCCCCGTCCTCCTCTGCTCGTCGAAAAGGACCCACCTCCAACAACCGCGTTAACCTCGCTAAACTATCCAGGGTAATTATTAATTGGCGATTGATTATCTATTCAACAGATGGAACAAAGCATTTTTTCTTAAAGGAGGAGGCTGCAGAGCGCAAGCGTTCGCAGAACCGCAGTGCAGCCAGACGGTACCGCCTGAAGATCAAGGCGAAGAAGATTGACGAGCTTGAGGAGGTAAGGACAGTTTTTGAGACATTTCCCATATAAATGAAATAATTCACACAAATCATAATCAAGTAATCAAAAACAATATTTGTGGTATTCCAGGCGGACTTTCTCGAGGAGCGTAATGAGTCCCTTCGTCAACAGGAGGCAACACTCTCCGCCGAGATCGAGAGATACAAGGACCTGCTGATGGCGAAGGCCAGCACCCCGTAAAAGTCCAGGGCTTTCCCTACCATCTAACGAACGAGCAGCTACGGATACGTCCCCTTTGTTGAAATAACACTAGCAACCCATTTCACGAAAGCGGTACTCGAGAATACCCCCAACATATTTTGTGTAAGGCCTCCAACCCACCCATCCCCTCCTTCCATCGTTGAGTAAATCCTTAGTTTTATGAAATCCTGAAGGATATACAATATCATGTAAATAAAAATTAAATTGTTTCATGAGCGTAAATTTGGTGCTGATTGTAGAAGTTGCATTTGAAGGGGGTTTTCAATCTGTTCAACTTTTTGAGGAGTAAGATGTATTTTTAAGGGTAGTTACCCCATAGAAGTATAATTTGTTCGTTTCATTATTGGATATCAGGCAAGATAAATATATATCGGTTTATTACAACGGCAAGGTGAACTTTGGATTGCGCCAGATCTGTATTTCCGCAACGGCAGTGCTCTTTAAGTATACTATTCCACGGAAATACCATGGAAGAGTAGACAAGTGACAAGCATGTGTGTGTGATCAATGTGTGATCAGCATATTGTCCTCTATAATCAGGACTCCCCGGGGGCCCCGAACGGCGACCTTTCCATTATTGTTGAATTGCTATGTAAAGGCGTACGCGTCTATCATTCACAGTCTAATGTGGATCGTTGACTTCCTCTTGGCGCGTACGGTCATCGAGGAATGGCAGTCTTCCCTTCCCTCATCTCTTATTCTTCCTTCCATCTATTCCTCCGTCGTCTTCGCCAATGCCGCCATAAGAGTCCGTCCGCGTAAGGATCGACCAGATTCGACAGCCCGGCGAACAATGCAAAAACGTTGTCCAGCCCGGTTCCTATGTTGGTTGTAGGGACCTTAGGTGTTGAGAAGTTGAATGCACCATTGGTCGGTTACGGAATACGATAGGAGTTATAGAGTTCGAGACGCGCAAAATATTCAATCACACTTTTCTCGAAAATAAAGCAAGACTCACCCTGGAATTTTTGCATGGTGATTACATATGTGATACTCATCCTAGCCGTCGGGAAGAGAAAGATGTACAGGTGGCGCGTCGACTAGAAATGACGCAAAATGTTCTTTTTCAAGCAATTTTCGCCTCTCATTCTCCAGGGATGCCATATCAAGGGGGTCCAAAACGATATTTGTGTTTCGCGTGACCCTCTCTACAATTTCCGCACTTGAGATCATAGGTTCATCGGAAGCACGTTGGTGACAGATTTCGACCCATGATACCCGTATCATGCTCCAAAATCGGGAAAAATGAACTTTTAAAATGGACTAAAAAGTGTTCCAATCACCATAATATGATGTTTAGGGACGTTTTTGAGCAATTTCAAGAAAAATATTTTTTCACTTTTTGTAGGTAAGGGGGGACCTCATGAAGATTTTTCAAGCCATGATACGGGTATCATGGCTCTAAAATCGACTTTTTGAAAGTAACCTGAAAT
>JACMIG010001024.1:0-10388 GCA_014805385.1 Levipalatum texanum
CCCCATTTCACGCGCTTGTTTGTGAACAACAGCAAAAAAAGGTCCATTTATATTATTCGTGCAATTAAATACCTTAAGCAATCTATTTTGCCGGGATTTGAATGGGTTAGGCGCGCGAAAGTTAGTGCAAAAATCGCGTAAACATCGTTTACTTTTCCGCCAATATGTTGGCTTGAATAAATATCTCAGGAGAATCTTTGGACTTACTTTGTACCAGCCCTGATGCCATTCGCGATGGCCTATCGATTCATCCATTTTCAGGGCCGCCAGGAGCGTTCCTCGGAAGAAGTTCAGCCCGGAGCCTTGAAGACGCCGTGGCAGGACCAAGGCTCACTTTTATATCCAAGGCTCACTTCTATATTCCACCCCAGACATTCAGAAGATCTCGTACTGATTGATTCTCCGTTGTTTCCATCACCATTTCCACTGATTCTCACAGCCTCATTATTCTCACGTTGACACCTTTTCATTGACCTCGCATTATTGTTCGACCGTGGTGCTTCCATTTGAATGTCACGATTCCCGCCAAGTGTATTCTCGTATTATGGGGAGGCGTCTCTGGGCTAGCCCATGGCTAGAACCCCGCGTCCCTCCCCCCCTGTAGAGAGTGTGCGATGGAGAGAGATACGAGACGGCAGGGGAAGCCCCGCCCCTCGGCGTCCCTCCACTTCCCGCCATTTCTGCCCGCCCTCCGCGACCTCTCACTGTCCAATCATTGTGCGCTCTCGACACCATCCTAGCAATACTCCTCTTTCTGGTCTAGAAATCTGCCTGGATAGCTTGAGCATTTGACCTAATTCGATCTTCTGCGCGCATTTAATAGTCAAGCATAATTTTCCACTAAGCTGAACATTAACTGAATTAAATTGGATCTTCGTCCGTTTTCTATTGGAAAAAAATTTAAAATCCTAAACGTGATCTTAATCCGAAAATTAGCCAGGATTGACCGCAGAATAGGCTTGCTCATATGTACCGTAGTCACTTCTTGAACAGGCGCGAGAAATTGCGTCTCAAACGGAAACTTTAGGAGTTGAGCAGCATCGATTGCCTCGTTACATCGCTGTTATTTTATTATATTTAAATTTGCTGATTATTTTGCGAATGTGAATTGTTTTCTACCGAACCGCATAAAATAATTCCTAAAAAAATAAAAAAATAAAAAATTTTAGACGTGGTTTCCAATCCGCGATTATACCTTATTTTCCTTGAGCCTTGTTATTTTATATCATTTTGTTAATTCAGGAAGAGAAGAATGTCGTCGGACGAGGGAGTCGAGATCGCCATCGAGGAGGGAGAGGTGTGTCATTTTAAAAATGGTTATTGGGATAGTGAACTGCTAGAACTAAAAAAATAGGAGTTAGGGCAAAAATAGGACCAGAAAGTATACAGCTTTTATCGACGGCTATTTTAGTGCAATGGATAAATTTCCCCCCTGAGTAAAACGTTAATTCGTCCTATTTTAAGGCTCCGGTTGCCGCCAAGCGCGGTCGCGGCCGCCCGCCCAAGGCCGGAGGAGCCGCCGTTGCCAAGAAGGCGACGCCCAAGAAGTCGCCCGGAGTATGTTTTCCCTACTTTAATCGCTGCAAATTATGCTGTATCTGGATAGTTTTAATGTATAATTTTAATAACTAAGAAAATTTTTTAGCGCCCGGGACGCAAGCCCGCCGCTGAGAAGGAGGCCAAGTCGCCCGCCAAGCGCCCCGCTGCTTCGTCGGAGGAGGTACATATATATAATATTTTTAACCTCATACTTACATAGAGACTTTTTAAATATATAGATTAAATAATTTTTTTTTGTCTATTCTTCGATAATTTGTGATTAAATGCGTTTCAGGACGAGGCAGAGGCTCCCCCCGCCAAGAAGGGACGCGGACGCCCCGCCGGACGTCCCGCGAAGTCGCCCAAGAAGACCCCCACGAAGTCGCCCAAGAAGGCCGCCGCTTCCAAGGCCGCTGCTGCTCCCGGAAGCGGCAAGAAGCGCGGACGCGGACGTCCCCCCAAGAAGACCGCCTAAATCCCTTGTCCCGATTTTTCTTTTTTTTATTCCCTTACATGCTCACATTTTTTCCCTTACTAACCGCTCTACCTTGATCGTTTTCGATGGTAGTGTTTCATTTGTTTACATTTGCACAACATTATCGATGTTTGTAAAACACTAGCATTTTAAAATAGTCGAGGGCAGCGGCTTCATTCGCTATTTATTTTTCTGCTTCATTCCCTGTTTTACTCCACCTCGAGAATTGTAACTTTCCCATCTTTGTACGTTTCCATACCGATCTCTGTAATAATCGAACAGGTTTCATGCGATAAAATTCCCGTTCGCATATGTTCACCAAAAAAAGCACATCATACTATTTCAAGGCAACGTCGGTATCTTTCCGGAAGGTTACCTAATCACAGCATGCACATTCAAATGTGGGGGTGCAACGGGCTCCATCCAGTGTGGTCGCCCATCCGACGATGCAGTAAGGACTCAATGGCCCGTACAAAGTGTTGGTTTATTTGTAATTTATTGCTTTACTGCCATTGGATATCGGTATTATTTGACAGCCCTCGATCGTGAGTCTCCCTTTCTAGCACCCGAAGATGACCGACTCGTGGGCGAAGACGACGTGCGTGAGGCGCTGGTGGGCAAAAGTATTCAGAAGATTGGCTATCTCTACCGAACGAGGGGACGCAATTCACCGTTCGACGAGGTTGGCATTTCTCTACTATTATGAACACTTCGTGAAAGGTTTATTGCCAATGGCACGCAGAAAGGGAATTAAGGAGAGCGATTGGGGATGTTTTGGTTTATTTTGACAGAGCTTCCGAATTTTCAATGATTGCACTAGAACTTGGAGATTGACGAGGGGAGAGGCAGGGGATGAGAATGGCTTAGAGAAGGGGTCGAATAGCTTCGCGATAGAGCTCCCCGCGCATCCCGCGATTCAGCAGCACGAACACGAGTCCGATGGCAACGAGGGCGATAACGAAGACCTGCGCATCATTGAGTTTATTCCAGTTCAAATTTGGCGCCCTAGGATGATGCATTACCACGAGCGACGACGGATGGTGGCAGGAACCGGCGGAATCGCGGAGCTGTAATAAAGTTACGGTATTTATCACGGGGTGTTAAATACGGTAGGTATGAAAAGGTACTGTAGTATACCTCGCCAATGAGGCGCGCCTGAGACTCGATGGTGCTGCGCGACAGGCGCATCTCCGTCTTCAGTGCTGCCATCTGCTTCACGAGCCGCTCCAGCGTACGCCCCTCGTCCAGCTCTGGAGGATTACGGTAGCCAGTTGGTGATCAGCCAGAATCTCACTGGGGTACTTGACGCCCATCTTGTGCGCGATGACATTCGTTCCGCGCAGACGCGACCAGAACTCCTTGCGATCCGTGTCCTCTGAAGAGTGACAGGAAGTGCGTCTTGATGGCGCAGTCGGGGTTCGTCGACCTGGTCCGGCGGGGTGGACGTTGATGATGAACAAGTGCGATGGGTCGAAGTTGCCCGCGCTCCGCATCTAAAAATAAGGCAGGGGGTTGTATGTTGCGAAGCTATTTTTAACACCGATATTTAAAATATTATAAAATTGATTTCAAAACTCATACTTCGATAGTAACGAGTAGTCGTTCATTTTTCGGGATAAACCCTCCAGCAGGACTGACAGAGTATTCGTCCCTGTAGGATTAATATTTATTCGTTTTCTGGGTTCCGTTTTTTTAACTTTGCATTCGTCATGACGCGGAAGCCGATCTTGTCATCGGATTCGTTGGCAATCTGAAGACGGATGATACTTGACGCCGTTGTGGTGCGCACCTCAATCGTGTCCTTGAAGACGCCGTCGACGTGCGACAAGTCGACATTGCGCGATGGGTAGACGGAGAAGAGGCGGCGTGCGCTGCCGGCGGTGGAGGCCTTCCCGGTGCTCCCGGAATCGGACTCGTTCTCCATTGGGGAAAGCAAAAAGACGAGTCGCGCCGAGAAAGGGATGAGAGACTGGAGGGAAAAGGAGATGTCTAGACATAGACGTTATATATTTAAATATATTTATATTGATTGATTAATTATTGGTTTATTTGCAGGTCCTCCATGACCTCATCGACGTCCTCCGAGCATCGGCACTGTCTGCGTCGATTGATGTATACCCTTCAGTCGATCATAAGTCCCGGAACTCGAGCCATTCCAGGACATTGATCTCAAGCTCCGAATGCTGGAATTCATGCTGACCTCCACGAGTCAGGGTGTGGATAAACTGGAAAGGGTGAGTACTTGTAGTTATTTTGAGAGCTGGTGATAATCTTCGTAATAATCTTGAGAGCTCGTGGCATTCTTCGTAGTAATTTCTAGAGCTTGGGATAATCTTAATTTCTAGAGCTCCTGGTAGTCTTCGTAATAATTTATAAATTGCTGGTAGTAAATCTTGTATTTATTTTGCAGAGCTCATAAACAATTTCAGTCGGTCCTTGGCCTGGCGGAGCTCGTGGCATCCTCGATGCGAGTGATGGTAGGACGCATGGGCGGCGGCACGATGAAGTCGACTGACGAATCGAGTGACGACGATTTTGTAGCCTGGAAGGGGGCCGAAAAGCGACCAGCGAGGTGGGACATTAATATTATAAAGTAAAGTATTTTTATGTTTACAAATCATTTTCCGGCATCTCGTAACCAAATATGCAAGATTTTAGAAATATTACATGTTTTAAAACTCCGAAAATATTTTTTAAAAATTCCTGCAGACGGCCCACTACCCGTCAATCGAAGCGACGCCGTCAGTCGACGGAAGAGGAAGAAGACAGCGAAGGAGAGAAGGAGACTCCACCGAAGACGCTGAGCGAGATGATCGACGAGATTAATGCCGCACGGAGAGAAGCAGATCGCGAGAAGTGCGACCTTCTGACGCAGTTAGCATGGGCTCTTCTGACGCAGCTCGCGTGCCGCTAGATTTTATTGCTGACATATCTGTCTAGTGGCATATTTGTAAAAAAATATTGTTATGCGAGGAAAGTTTACAAGGAGGAATATAATGGGACTGATTGTGAGAAAAATACGATTTTTTTCTTTCCCAATTCCCCGAAAGTATATTTAATTCAGGGGCGTTGTTGTCAAGGAGGAAGTGATCGATGAGCCGACGGAAGTGAAGGCGGAGCCAGAAGAGCCCGAGGAAGACCTCGAGGTCGTCGAGGAGTTCCCGCCACTTCGAGGCTGCCGACCGGTACGTTGAGAATACATTAAAATAATGCCAGCACATGGAATTAATTTACAAAAAATAGACGGAATTTTTCGCCTTTCGTGCAGTAACTATTTTCATTCGCATTAACCTCGTAATTTTGAAGCAGAACCAGAAAAGCGACGGCATCGGAAACGCGGATGATTTCACCTATAATGAGCCTTCCCCCCAAGCGCAGATGCCCGGACGCAGGATTGGATGGAGACTGTATGTTTATACATTTTATCTATTAGTTTGGAATATATATTTTGATTTCATTATTTATTTATTTTAATATTTATTATATCTATTTTTATATTTATTCTACAAAGAGGCACATTTTAGGACGGCCGGAGGGCCGACGCGTCTGCCGCCGAAAGTCCTCCCTCACAGGGTGAGCCTTCGCTTGAATCCAGGTAAGGGAGCTGTTTTTACATTACATTTATTTTTTTAGAAAAAATATACTACATCTTTTTTTCAGCTGAAATGGTGGAGCCTGATTCCACGAGCAGTGGTCAGGACGAATCTTCCCTCCGACCGAAGAGGAAGACGGCCAGAAGCACTACGGATAGGAATGAGGCGGTGTGCTTGCTCAGATGCAGTGTTATGACGTCCTTCAGGTGCCCAACGAACTGCCATCGGGAATGCCTCACCTCGAGCGGGAGGACGAGGGACCGCTATTTTCATCTACCGATCAACCGGACAATTTGATCAAGGAGGAACCGCAGGATGTGGAGTTCAAGGATTTGGAGGAGAATGTCGCTGATGAAGTGAGTCTTCCCCTCGCTTCAGCATTTATTTCGTCGATCGATATTCCGAATTTTCAGGAACCTAAAACTTCGTTCCAATTACGACAGCGCAATCGCCTCGTTGCAGCAAGCAAGAGGGCCCGAGCTGGTGCGGGTACTGCGAGTGAGTGATTTATATATATATTTTTTATTTTTTTAGACTAATAAAATTAATTTAATAAATCTATTTTAATAATCGTGTTGAACGAAAAATATTTCTGCCTCTTACAGATGCGTCCTCGACCTCTGCATTACTCGCGGCCACCGAAGCCACTGCTTCGATTCAGGATGCGGATTCACTAAGTGCGCCTTTATTCCTTGACTCCTTGACGCAGTTAGCTATTGAGTTTTGCAGGTGCAATTTATTCCCCGTTTATAATTCGGTCATTTCAGATCCGATTGATGAGATGCCGTACACGGACGATTCGGGGCGCACGTTCGTGGCACGGATATTGGTAAGCGGATATGATCCTTTAAATATTTTTGCATGTTATCGTTCTAGCACCAAACAACTATTATTTCCAGGAGACTCCTGCATCGGATCGGGAGTGTGGTGCGAATCTACTCAAGTCGCGACTGTTCGTGATGTTTTCATTGCTTGTCTGACTTTGGAACCTTTGAAATCGAGGGAGGAGATCTGATTTGTATATTTCAGGGCCCGACTCCGACCTGCAGAGGAGCAGAAGAAGACACTGAAGAGCGCCCTCGATTCCTTGCTCGGCGTCGGCCACTAAAGGACTTGCTCCACTCCGATTTATATGAAATCAGTTCGCTAGTTTTCTTGCTTTCACGAAGACTTTCGCTGTTCCCTGTGCCCATGTTGTCATGTTGAGAATGTTGGTGTGCCTGTGTCTTTCGAAATAAAAATTGTTTTCACCGTCTGAGCAAGGCATCCGAGACGCTTCCTTTACTACTGAACGGTTGTCCGCCGAATTCTACATCTTCCATTGAAACAGGTGCTCAATCGGACCAAGTACAGAGGCCATGCCATTTTATAACATTGTTGTCTATTTTACTCGTTTCAGGAAGAAGAAGGTTGATGGTGTGAGGCAGTGGCGGAACGAACTTGAGAGGGAGAAGAAAAGCGGAGGATCGATCGAGGCCTCTCCGGAAAAGTGAGTAACAGCCCAGTCCATTTTTTTTCCTTCTCGCGCCCTCATCCCCTTACGATGGATTGCCCACCACTCGAAGACTTGCCTCCTTCCTCGTGGAAGGAGAGTTCCCGACAATGTCGGGGCTAAAAGGCGATGTATCCGGTCGCATGTTGCTTTTGTTGCCTGGTCTCCCGTGGTCCTTTTCTAGTATAAAGGAAATGACGTTAGACTGCAGAGAAAGTGCGAGAGGTCAGGCAACGAAAGGAGACTCTGGCTTCTAACGAGAGAATACGCACGACTCTCCCATTGCATGCTGGGTGGGACGCCTATTCTTTTTCTCGCTCGCTCTCTCCTTTTCTGGACCCGGGGCTCTTTTAGAACCGCTAAGCGCGGCGGTCCCGGGGCTATTTTGCTTGAAGGCCAAAGGAGGGTGGGCCCACCTTGCGTGCTCCCCTCTTCCTTCTCCTTTCGAGTCTCGACACACGCATGCATGGGCAGCGGCTGTTCGCATCCCTCTAAAGTGGCACCCCAAATCTATCTTGCGGACCCGGAGGAAGAACGCCGACGACGTGGCCAGGTTTGTATTGTGCGCCTGTGTGTACGCAAGGTTTCCTTCCTCTCCTCGCTTTTCGCCGGCTTTGGAAACGACCTTGACTTGCGAGGGCTGTTGGTGTTTCTCTATGGCAACTCGAGCTTCTTGGTTTGCAAATTTCGAATTTTATGGCGAAATATCTGGAACATACTCGTCCTTTTCTCCCTCGGCTTTAACTGCAAGGTTTGCACAGCGCGCTGATAGAGTTTACTGATGTTTTGTGGGGTGTGGGTTGCGGAGTCGAGAGTTTCGGGGCAAATTAGCGCTGATAAATACGCATATTTCCTCGCCGTGATTCCCCCCGGATAGCTGATGGATTCTACCGGCGCTTTGAAGAAGTTAGCGCAGATAATCATAATTTTCTGCAGAATGCGACTTGATTGATGTCTCATTTCTTTCTCGATTTTTCTCGCGAGGTTTGATCGCGATGGGCTGATAGAGTTTGCTGATGCTTTGAGAGGTGCAGGCAACGGAGACGAGTATTTGGAACCAATTCGCGAGCTAGCTGGAGTTTTCTTCGATGTTCTGGGTGTTTCTCACTTTCTTCCTAGTGCTTCGTTAGAGGCGCGAGGATGAATCATCTCGGAGAGAACATTTCTATCGGGAAATGGATGGGGCGTCGCTGTCCTAGTTCTTCTTTTCTTTTTGGAGTTACTGAATTTTCGACGATATACTCGAGATTGTTCAGCTGGGAAAACAATGTTTCTTCCTACTTTTCCCCTTTCTGTTATTCTCTATATTCCTCCGAGCTCCAGATTATTCGCTGCTTCGGCTGTGGATCGTTCAAGGGCAGTTGTTTTTCATCCTACCTTCTCTTGTCGTGTATTTTCGTCGGCTAGCTCCAAATTATTTGATTATGTATGTGGATCGTTCGGTGGTGTGGTTTGGGGCCCCGCCCGCCGCTCCCAGTCTTGTCTCTTTATTCAGTGGTGCTGTCGTTCGTTGCGCCCCCATGGGGAGATGGGGGGTGAGAGACAGCCATACCCTCCCCCTCCCCCTCTCTTCTTCTTCCTCCCCCCCCTCCGCGCTCAACTGTCAATAAACGACTCTCGACGTTCGGCCGGACCGCGCAGTTTGCAATTTGTATTATCGTCGAAAACGCGAGCTCATGTTCAATTAGATTTCATGAAATTTATCGATATTGCGCGCTTACAAATTGAAAGTTACAAATTGCAATTAGATGAGGGTTTTAACGAATTGCAATAATTACGTGCGTAAAATAAGCAATGTCGAAAAAATGTCCCGTTTCACCTAATTGAGCCGAACACTTCCAACTCATTCTCTAGTAATAGTCATCATCGCCTTCCACTCTCACTTTACAACGAAGGAATGGCGCCGATGCCTCATACTCGTTGCGCAGTGCAGACAACTCATCAGGGGGTTCGCCCCTTATCTCTCTAGCCTCTTCACTCGTTAAGACGAGAGACTGAGCGAGAGAGGAGAGGGAGAGAAGCAGAGTCACTCACTTACACTGCTGTCAGCCCTCTCCGCGTGTTCTTTTAATCGTGAGTCAGCTCCCCCCTGGGTGAGAGGGCAGCAGCACCACTCCTTCCAGCCCTCCTTTTCCGTCGATTTTGGCTCGCTCAGCGTTCTTGAACAGTGTTAAGGATGGTACCTTCTTCATAAGACTCGAGATCGCAAATTTGTTCTATTTTTTGGCTTTCAGCGCTGTTGGAACTGTAAAAGGGTGCCTATTTATATCTCTGTCCCATAATACCGCCGTAAATAAAGGACATTTATTCGGTCAGAACAGTTTGAAATAGAATCGACCCCCGCGCGCAGCTTCCGCTCGATTAGTCTCACACTCTACATGAGGGTGTCACTCGCCCAGATCTCTTCCTCTCTGATCCGGATCAACTCTTCTTTGGCTCTCTGCGTCTCCTTCTCGACCTCACTCTCTCACTCGGAGATCATGTTCTCTGCTTCTTGCAAACCTCTGTGATTCCTGTACACTGTGCTAACGAGAAGTGACCCGCGCTCTACATGCAACTGTGGAGAAATGTCTACTCGTCTCTTTTTATTGCAAACTGGCGTTGAAGCGAGTATAGCCAGATTCCTTTGGGAATTAGTCATTCCTCGAGTTCTTCGCCTCTCACGTCGATGGTCTCTCATTGTTATGTGCTCTCTCCCCCACGTACAACGAATAAATTGGAACAAATTAATCAGCTGTCTCATCTTTCGCCTCGCTCTCGATGTGTCGCTTCGCATCAATTCGAAGATCTCTTCTAAGGGCCGCTAAGAATTCCGGAGGAATTCCTTCTCGCCCCCTTCCTCCCTTGGGGGAAATAAGCCGAATAGGGCGGCAACTTTTAATTGGGCCGCCACGAGCTTTGAGATGTGGGGGATGGATCGAGAGGTGTCGTGTTCTTTCATCCTCGAGGCCTTGGCCAGTAATATTCTTTCGATGCCTTCTTCGATGTCCGCCCACGATGTTATGGCAGCGCCAGGGGCATCTTCTTCTTCATTGCTCTTACACTTTCTCCAACTTGCCAGTCGGCGTTAAAAATATTTTCCAATTGTGTGAGAACAGTTGAACTACAACGCTATATTGGACGCGTCGTGGCAAATTGCCAAGAAGTTGTCGTCGTTTTCGATCCATTTGTCGTCAATATCAGTCAGCTGATTAGATGGCAGTGCTCATTCTCTTCTTTCTTTCTTTCTTTCCCTCTCTCGCGTGGCCCCTTCTCATCGTTGTGTTTGAATGGGGGAAGTTAACGGGGG
>JACMIG010001025.1:8652-23792 GCA_014805385.1 Levipalatum texanum
TACTTTGCGTCTCTTTTCCCACACCTTCCTCCTCCTCCCCATCCTACTCCCCCCTCTCCCTCCTCCACCTCCCCCTCCTCTCTCTCCTCTCTGCCAGCACACCAAGTGCCGTTGCTCGACAGACTACTTGGGCACATTTCACCACTTCACCTGCGAGGTATTCTACACCTGGCACTAAGGCCAAAGTTGTATCCCTTCTACACAATCCTAGTGTATTGCAATTGGTTAGGGGCGCGCTGTGATTCCGCTACGCCGCAATGTAGACTAGAGAGTGATCTCTAGTTCGATTAGGCCATGATAAGGGAATCGACCCCAATACGGTGCTAACGTGCCTACCTTCGGTGACCCTTTCTTTCCTCCCCTCTTCTCTCCTCCTCCCCCCCCCCCGCTCCTTCCGCATTTGGCTCGCGATACTGATAGTCACCGCGAGACACATCGAGTTCATTTTTCCTTCCTTTCTCTTGCCGATCTTTCCTCCTTCCAAGATTCCTTCTAGCTCATCGGGTTTCCTTGGTCTCTATAAATTATTTTCCTCTCGCAATCTCATGAATCATAGAACACTCCTATTCGTCATGGGCATACGTGCTCTTTTTCTCTCATTCGGTCTGGGACTCGCTCTCGAGCCCGGGGGCGACAACAGAAATACAGTTCTCATGCACTCTTTCCAGACCACACGATTTCCTCATTTGGCACCCTACTTACCCTCTCTCTCTCCCCTGCATCGAGCACACAGACTTTATACGTGTGCACGCAGGCCTATTGTTTTTAGTCCCCAGACGCCAGGGAAAGTCCATTTTCTGTCACACGGCGCAGACAGCGTCATGTTACAGTAGCCCAGCAGCCTTCTCTGGGAATTAGAACCACTTTGGTGCCCGACAATACTTGATTATAAATATAGATAAATTAATTTATTCTGTAGACACCGTCGTAATGAGCCCCGACTTTGGTTCCCGACAATACAGTATCCCCCTGCCGTCCTCAGCGATCTTTAGATCCGTGTTATTGAGAGTATTTACCGTATTCCTCCCAGACAGTGACGGAATCAGAGACCCCATTATGCCCGCCCGTAGATTTATGGTGGAAATAGCGTAGACTTTATAATATTTCCATGCACCTAAATGAGGCTACGTCAGCAGACTGTCCGCTTTGAGGTGCTCTTTAGTACACAATGATGACAAATAGTCATGATATTTTCTCGGGGAATAACAGTTTATGGCTCATTTTATAGTATAATAGGTGCAGGGCAATCGCATAATGAAAAAACACATGAGGTGTGAGTACTTTCTGCAAAACGCCCTCTACGTGTGCACTTTCTACCGAGTGGGTGGAAGGTAAAACAAGGGCAGATGTCGAGCCAATATCAATGTGTATATTTCGTGCGTAGACAAAGTCAGACATCTGCACATTTTTTTCCGCCGAAATGTAACATAAATATCGCGCGCATTGCGTGTCGAAAACGTGCACTCGCGGCAGGCGAAAACAGATGGAAATAGTGATGGATTCCACTGTGACTGGTCACTTCGGCTAAGATGTCTCACGAGGAGAGAATTAGACGAATATTGTCGGGAACCAGGAATCTTCTAATTTCCCAATTAGCACCAACCATGAGATTTGGATTTCGACAATATCACAATCTTCTTAATTTCAGCCAATATTTAGGACAAGATGGCTAATTGGCTATATCAGAGGGCAACTCCAAGCCTAGACGAAGGCAAAACCGTGTCAACTTTAAATATATGCCTCAATTGCTCTTTTTGAGCATCCCTTGTCTATATTTAGCGACCATCACAGGGCATTAGCGATATGTCTTGATCTTTTCTCTCGATTCTCTAGTTGATCTATCGTCCGCCTCCTCCACTTCCTTGATTATAAACGGGATTTCGCTTCGCCTTGTCAACGAGAGCGAGTTTTGGGGCGCTGAGTCCAAACCGAGACATTCACGGAATTCCGCTTTAAATATCGGCAGCAAATTCTGTTCGCGTAGTGGATTTTTGCGTAGCAGAATATGAGCTCATTCGGATAAGTGGAGGCGGATCCACTGGATTCACCAGGTCTCCTGATTCCATAATACATCTTTCCAGCGATCGTCTACATGCAATCTAATTTATTCTAAAAGTTCCAAAGGGTCTTCTGGCTGATCTGCTATCTTTGACTAGACAGACTATAAGAGTTTCACCGTTATCAACAGAGTAGGAACAGCCGACCCGGAACGTTATATTAGACGCGATTGGAACCAATGGATGATTCCGTATCAATCGACAATCTGCCTGTCGCTACAATTTCTGTGCTCCATCGGACCCGATGGACGCTCTAGATTCTGGCTCCATTGTCCCAGATTCAGGGATGTTATCTTTCTGTATTCTGTCTCTCTAGTCTTCTCCGGGGCATGGAGCAGTGGTAACGTGCCAGTCTGGGAAGCGCGAGGTCTGCGGTTCGATTCCGCGCTGGGGGCCAGATAAGTTTCTAGTCTTCTCCGAGAGAAAGCCTACGTGTCTAGAGGGGTCCCCGCAGACCAGGGAACCAAATCCTCTCTCTCCTTTCTAGTGCTCCTTAGTCCTTTCCCTAGAAGTTCATCCGGGCCAAGCAGTCCCATAATTATTCACTCGAAGGTACAAAAGAGGGGAGAGTACGGAAATGTGTCCAACCAGGAACTACTAATAATTACGTGTGCAACAAACGTGGTCTGCCCCGTTTCCCGAACCAAGTGGGCGGGGTCTGGAGAGGGGGGGAGAGGGTAGACTAGCTCCGCCTCCCTGTCCCCTACAGTCATGCCCATGCGCCTGCTCGAGGAGCCTTCCCCCTACCGGCGGGGTTCGATCTCGGGATCAATCTCGCCCCTTAAACTCCCTGCCGAACACCCCTCCCACTACGCCATCACCGACGTCAAGCTCCAGCACTGGGCGGCACAGTTGAATGGTAGGAGCTTACAGTAATCCCCCAGCCAGTCTGCGATCTCGACTGTCAGTCTGCGATCTCTCGGGCACCGAAGTGATCTCCGGGTGCACAGAGAACACGGTGTTGACGCCGCGATCTCGCTCCCTACTCTTTCCCCTTCTCCTCTTCCATCTCCCCCCAGTTGGTCTCTGGTCCTTCTTTGCTATTTTCGAACGCCCCCCGAAGGCGCTGTGTTAGGAATTTACTAGGGGGTCTAATTTTCCCTGAAATATCATTTCCTGGAGGACTTTGAGAAATGCTTAATTCCATCTAAAAAAATCTTTGAAAAGCGCTCTATACCGCACAGGATGTTATGTTTTATCATTAGGGATGATGGTACACGTGAGGGTCGAGAGGGCGATTTTAAAGAGGAGCAAGAGGCATTGGCCCGGGTGATCTCTAGTTCGGCATTCCTTCTCCACCTTTCTCCTCCTGTCCTCTCCTCCTCTTCTTCTCCCTCTCTCTCCTCTTCCTCTTCTTCCTCTCCTCATCCTCCATCACAGCGCAACACTATCTGTTGTGTATTTCACTGCATCTCTCTCGCGTGACAGCTCAGTATCAGCATCTGGGTTCAAGGTGCGCCAAGGGCGAGCCCTAGAAAAGTATTTTTATGTCCCTCTTTCCTCATCCTTTATGCTATCGAGGAAAAGAACGATGCTTCTCTGCGAATTTGTGAGCACCTGATCTGGTGATTTTTGAACGAATTTACGAACGGACTGTTTCTTTGAACGAGATTTCGTTTTATTGTCGGGCTCCATCGTTGTCACTTCGTAGTCGTTAGATCTTTGATATTCGCGTGACCATGTCAAGCGAACTCGGCCACGCGTGCAAATTGATCTTACGTGATTGGTCTCCTGTTCTATGCGTCTCTATTGTGCAGAATCACAGAACTTCTAATTTCCCGTTCCGCTATTTAGCGAAACCTCCGCCTCCCATATCTCAGCTCTAACAAGAAATCTATGGATGAGTTTTTTTATATTCCTCGGTTGGAATCCATGGCCAGGAGGCTTGCAAAATTTCAGCTTCAGATTCCGTCTCTCCTCAAAGATACAAACTGCTAACGGGCACAAGTCTTTTAGTTCTGTGGTGCGGCATAATAGCCAGGACGTCTTGCGATCACCTTGTCTATAAAGATAGGGACTATAGGGCCCTCAGATGAATCAATATCATTGCGTACTATGACGCCCTTATCAATATTCTCCCGACTCTCTCGCTTCTCTGCGCTCTCCTCTCCGCCTACACTCTCTCTCGGGGAGTTCTATTCAAATTTGCTGCCGCCCCTCCTATCGATACCTCCAGTCGATATAATGGATGGAGACGAAGAGGAGTGCCCCCCGTGCCCCACCGTACCCCAGTGCTCTACCGTACCCCGCTCGGCTACCGTATCCCCGCTCATTCCCCCGACTGTCGCTCATGCGCTTTATCGAGGTGAGTACCGGAAAGTAGGCTCGATGGTCCCGTGGTCTCGCCGGGAATACACTCTTGTGTCATGGGGTACACTATTCTGTCACAAATAGCACAACAGCTATTGGCTCCATCGTTAGCGAATGTGGTACTTTGGTGCTTTAGCCTTGGCAATTCGTTATGTGGCGCGCGCGCAAAACTTGTGTCATTTAGCGAACGATTCGCTTTTATATACATCTGCACAGCGGTAGAATCTGTAGCTGAAAATTGGGGTGGCTTTTGAGGCAATTTATGAGAAACTTGTGTCGTTTAGCGATCCCCATTTATGCACACCCCTGCAGCGATTGAGGATGGTCATGTTTGAAGAGGTCTCGAACTCTAAAATTGGAAGAACTCGCCTGGGTACGCTCACAGCACGTCGTAGTGCGCGTTGTCAGACTACAGTATGCTGACTCCCGGCTGATCTCTGTTTGGGGGGAATGCGAAGAAGAAGAAGAAGAGCCAGAGAAAAGAGGCTCGTTCTATGGGGTCCTTCGCTCCGCTGACTTCTGCAAGAATGTTCTTTGCGTCTTTCGACCTTCCACCCCTTCGTGGCACTCTCGTCCGGGCAACTCTTGTCTTGCATTCTAGTCTCCCACGTGCGGCAGGCTGCAGCAAAGAGGAAGTACGCTTGCCTCCTCTCTCTCTCTCCTCCCCCTCCTCGCGAACCCCGATTTCAATGGAGAGAAAGCCCAAATTTCTCTCCTCAAGTCTCCCTCTTCTTTGACAACTCCCGAGACTCGCTGCATTTCTGCACGCCATCGTCAGCGGGCAAAAGTTTTCTGCAGTCTTTTGGCCGGAACTCACGTTTAGATATGCGCTTCGAATATGCAAGGCAGGGGACCGATATAGAATGGCCCACGATATTTTCTAGTCCGAGTGAAATAGGAGTCCGTGAGCGTCTTTTCCCGTCCCGTCTTCTCATGCCCAGGATGATGTTGGCTTCAACTTGTCAGCCTGAGATCTCTGGCGTATTCTTTCTTCTGCTAGAGCTGCTCACATCACTCTGTCTTTCGAAAGAACCTCAGCCTCGGCCTGTTTTTCGATCGTCAATCCTAGACACTTTGCACGTACCCAAATTGAATCGACCATTCTCGTAAATAGATTTAGCTCTCTATTTTCGATGCTTGTTTTCCTTCCTTAATTTTTATTAAATATTTAAATAAATAAAAACAACATTTAAATTAATTTTATTAAATTGTCAATTGCAGGCGGTGCCCAATTTATGCCGTGGCCCTCCCATCAGCCCGCCGTCAACGTGCCCTTCTTCACGCCCGAAATGTACCGGGTACGGTAGATCGTCTAATTTAAACTGACCCCCCAGATTGGTGACGTCACCACCTACCGGATACGGTGGCTCACATAACTGCCCCCTCCCGAGGCGAATCAGTTTACGATGCACACGTGACTGGTGACGTCACGCTAAGTAGCTGATGTTCGGTTGCCCCATCTCCAATAAGGAGAGACACCGTGCCTGCTTTCGTCACTCCCCTCGCCGGACACAGGCCACAACAGTTCCCGGCCGTCCAGGGGCGCTAATTCGCATCACGAAAATCAAGCCAAATTCTGTGACAATTTGAGGTGGACGAATAGTAGGAGCTCCCAGGGAATAGGCATTAAAATGTTTAATAACAATACATAAATAATTTAAAATTACCGTAATCCCTGATTTACCGTACCCGTCTGACCTACCGTATCCCTTGCAGAGCGTGAACCTGGACGTGTCGCCGTCGGAGCAGTCCAATGGCCTGGATCTCCCCTTCCATGACGTCACCACTTTACGGTGAGAATTATGTAGCCCCTTAAAATATGCCGCTGAGGGAATGGTAGACGTCCCTGAGGATTCCCTGTTTTTTTGGTTCCTTCTTGGCTCTGCAGAACAAGTCGCTTACTCACGTAATAGGTTATCTTTATTTTAAATTGGCATTATTTTTATGTAGCCTTTAAAGGGAGGGGAGTCTCGTCAGAAGGCAATCAAAGTAGGCTGGACTCGCAGAGTCTCAGGGATAGCACGTAGAGCAAGCGTTCAAAGACCGACCAACGGGAGAGAGAGAGCGAAAAGGGCAGGAAAGGCCTCCCCAGAGTGGAGGGACTGGAAAATAACGGGGCTTCTCTGTCTGTCGTCTAACTCTCCACCATTCCTCCAGTCTCTAACGGGCTCGCCGCTCCAGAGATGAAGGGTCCGCAGAGCGAACTTTTGTTGCCCACTACATGTTGACTAGCAGAATGATTGCATCTCACCCAAAGATCAACAAACCGTCCGGGCCCTATGGCGTCATAGAACCCTTAGCACCGTGCCAAGATATTCCAGAGCGAATTAATGGGTAAAGTGATGTCATGAAAATTGGCACGTCGCCAAGAAAGTTCTTCATTCGCTAATCGGGGCAGTACAAAGAACCAGGCGTGTTTATCACGCTGGCCGAACTGTGGTGTCTTATATTCCGGCAGGCCGCTTATAATTCCCACTACCGGTTCACCTAGCATCTCGCTACGATTCAAGCTATTCCCCGCACGATCTTCGGATATCAGTCTTGGGCGGCTGTTCTGCGTAAAGCCGACTGAGTCATGCAGATACTATTTACCACGAGACCGCGGATTACAGTATCCCGCCCAGGAGTGTCTCCGGGAATTCCGCGTGAGACCGCGCGCGGAAATAGCAGGCGCACGAATAAAAGGGGTTCATTATGTAGCACGAGAGAGAACCATGATCGCTGAATACACCGCCGATCTCTAGCGACTTATTAGTGAATCGGAGAGCATATCATATTGTGACAACAGCGAGTAGAATATTGTATAGCGAACGGCGGCACCATATTATTATTATAATCCCGTGTTTTGCAGAGCTAGAGTATCCCAAAATATCACCTCCCCCGAAAAGTGATGTCATTCACTGGAATTTTTTTAAATTTAAATTTAAAATATATAGTTGATCTTTGATCTCTTCAGCTTCTTCTTCAATCTCGGTGTGCAGCAGTCACGCGTCGTCCTGCTGTCACAACACATCAACCAGATGAACGGACCCCAGGTACCGTAATCCCTGATCTACCGTACCCCTCTGATCTACCGTACTCCCATCATACCTCACACATGCTTACTAATCACCCTGACCAATCCGAACATGATTCTCCTGTCACCCCTCACCCAACATACCGTAACCCTTCTTAGTGTATCCCTAAATCTACCGTGCACCAAACCTACCGTACCCCTCTGCAGTCGCACGGCCCAACTCCCTCAGCGACTCCTTCACTAGCTGCCCCTACTCCACAGGCGCACCACGTCGCCCCGACACAGCAGGCCCCGCAGATTTCGCTCCAACAATTAGCGGTACGATATCTCCAAGACGATCGTAAACTGAACTAAATCGCAGATCGAAATAGGCACATCCCTTGCAGCAATACCAACAGATACAGCAGCAAATCCAGTCGCAGCAACAGCCTACGACGGCCTCCGCTCTAGCCCAGTTGTCCGCCAGTCTGGGCCAGAATGACGTCCTCGTACGGTGAGCATTGATTTATTGATTGCTATAAGCTTTGGTACCATGCCAAGGGAATACTGTATGTAGGCGCTATTTCAGACTGCACCAACAGCAACAGGCGCTGGCTGCTCAGCAACAGCAGCAGCAACAAGCTGCCCAAGCCGCTCAGGCTGCTCAGGCGGCACAGGCTGCCCAGGCTGCAGCCGCCCAAGCAGCACACCAGAACAACGGACTCACCGCAGTGCTGGCGCAGATGCAGCAGGTTGGCGCGTTTGCGGTGTTGACGCCCTAATGGTGTTGACGTGGTGTCATTGCAGATGCAAGAACAAGTGCGCCTTCGTCAGCAGATCCTCGCAGCCGCCCAGATTCAGCAGCAACAAACGTCGACGACGACTGCCTCGCCCGCCGCGGCGCCCACCATTGCATCCGTGCTCAACGTCCCACACGGTACCGTCATCCTCTTGGTTACAGGATTTTCCAGTCGGGACCCAGAACCATTCAAATCGGGGATTTTCAGTTGCTCCCATTGCGACTGCTTCCTCGCCCGCGGGCCTCATGTCCATTCCATCGGTATCGAATGATCGTTGATCTTTGATATCTGATCTTTCCAGGGGACGCCTACGGCCAAGTTGTCGACGTCTTCCATCCCTCCCGTTCCTGCTCCTCCCGCTTCCTCCGCCCCCTCGGCCCAGGCACTCGCTCGTATCGGTGACATGGAAGCACTCGTCCTGCAGCAGGCACTCCTCCAGAGCGGCACCAACAGTGAGTCAGCACTGAAAGTGCGCAAGAGTGTGGCACCAAGAGTGCGCGGGGACCTATCGGGGTTCCCTAGCAGTCAACAACGTCGCAAGTCACGTAGCGTACCCTTTTAGAGGTGGAGGGGAGGAAAGGGGACATCTAGCAGAACGGGGGAATTTTATGAGACTACAGTAACCATATATCGTATTCGGAACACGATACCGTAACCTCCTTCCGCCTACCGTAATCCTTGCAGACCAGGAATCGAGTCGTAGCGCCGTCTCCCTCAATGACCTCCGCCTCCAGCTGGCCAGAGATCAGACTACAAAGACCGACGCCCCGCTTACCACCAATCAAGTCATGGAAATGGTACGACCGCGCCCAAAGTTACCGTACTCCGAAATTTCCTGATCGATCGAAAACTGAGTTCACCGCAAATGCGTCATCCCTCGCTTTACAGCACAAGGATCTCGCCAACATGCTGAATACGCTGACAAACGGAGCCGTCCAAAATGGAGGCAGTGGAAGCAGCGGAAGCAGCACTGAATCCGGCACCAACACCTCGCCCAAGCCGCACATTGTAAGTCTTTAATGTTAACACCACAAGTGCGTCAACACCGCAATGGCGCCAATGCTCACGGCTCACACTATAAATGCGTCAACACCACAATGGCGCCAATGCTCTCTGCCAAATGACCCGGAAATAGTCGCTTCAGCCGGTCGATCCGTCGCCCTCCAACAAGGCTATCGACCAGATTGCGCGCATGCGCGGATTTGATCGACAGGTAAGATTCTCCCAATTTGAGTCAGCTCACCACGACTGCGCCAGCTTCTTTATTAATCTATTTTTTTCCAGAACGGCTTCGGTGCCTTGCGAAAGGACTCGGCGGACGGAGTCAAGACGATCCATGACGTCATCGCCATCGCGCCCGCTCAACCGGGAAGCGCACGAGGTGAGCCCTTGACGCAAGTTTGGTGAAATAATTTGCTGACTCAGTTCCGACGCGCCCAGCCACGAGCGAAAATTCGCTGTTCGGATTGAGCGAGAAGCACTTCTCGGACGCCTTCTCGTCGGCTGCAGGTAGATTATTTTTTTTATTTTGCCAAAGTTACCGTAATCTCATGAGCCCAAGGCTACCGTAACCTTCCAGGTACCTCCGGAACCTCCGCCATTGCCGAGAAGGTGGCATCGATCGCGGCATCCAAGTCATCCTCGCTCATTGGCATTGCGCGTCCCTCGATTCCTGCAGTTCCCAATTCGGCACAGGCTGCCGCGTCGTCTTCCAATTGTAGGTTTTTGATCTTTGATCTATCTTACGAGAAGTTCGGGGATAATAGTCTGATCTCTGATCTGTGATCTCTGATCTATCGATCCGTGATCTATCGATCTACTGATCCCTCCGATCTTCTCGCAGGCCCCTCCCCTCCCAACAACCCCGCTGCTGCAGTTGCCGCGTTGATTGCCGCCAAGCAGGCGCGCGAAGGCGGAGGCAGCGACTCGGACGAGGACAAGAGGAATAAGGACGACGACGACCAACCAGCGGTGAGGACTGCTGACGCACTCCCGGTTTTCCCTTGATGCATTTCTCGTGTTAGAGTCGTAAACGCATTTCCCTGCGTCACCTAACGCACTTCTGGCGAAAGTGTCGTAGACGGGTTTCCCCGTGTCCCCCTGACGCACTGTTTGTGTTCACTCACTCATTTCCCATTGCAGCTCGCGCCGATTCTGATGATGTCGTACCTGAATTCGTGCATAAGCAAGGCCAAATCGTCGCTGCAGAGCAAAGGGACGCCCGTTAATAGCTTCGACAAGAACGGGGCACTGGTACGTTGGCGCACATTTTGTGAACGTTGGCGCGCATTTGGTGAAGTGCAGATCGCAAACTGATCTCTTATCGCGATCGTTCCAGATCGACTTTTCCTCACGCCCGATTGACCCGATCTTCAAGCAGGCCCGACAGCAATTGGAACAGGATCGCTTTACCGTATCCCCCAATGGTGAGAACGAAGCGAGCCAGCACGCCTCAAACACGCCTTGCAGTTCCCGCGTCGACATCGTCCCCTGTCAATGTTGCATCGTCGCCAGTCAAAAGCCCCGTTCCCGTGATGGCGGCACCGGAAATGCGCCTAGCTGGCTCACCGGCCGTGCGCCGGCCGGCATCCGACGAGCGCTCCGGCTCCGCTAGTCCCAGCGAAAAGCGCCTCCGCATCGTTGAGGATGACTAGATTACTGTAGCATTCAAATTTCCCGCCTTTCCCTGATTCAGGGAATTTTTCTCCAACAATTTCTCATGCAAACTTTCGCTCACAGGCAATACGAGTATCCCTTAGAACCTCCCTCAGTTTTTGTGAGATGTACATTTGCTGACGCAGTGTTGGTGTGACTCCCCCAGTAATTCAGGCAATTGATAGTTTCCAGTCCCAGGGTATCAGAGCTTGTCGCCATCACATACGATTCCATCAAAACTTTCGTGCGTGCCCGCAAAACTTCAGCAAAACCTCATTTTGCGCTGTAAATACTTTGCTTCGCTCCTCAGTTATAGCCGTACTTTCTACGTATTTAGTTGCGCTCACTCATGAATATTACCTTGTATTATCGGTCGTTACATGTGTTATAGTTATTCGACTTTATTTCTACCATTTGTCTACTCACTGAATATTATTATTCTTTGCCTTTGTGCTTAGTACAGCTCAGAAAAGTATGTTCATTTTATTGCAACAGCTGATTTAGAATCGGTGATAGAGTCAATCAATAATATTACGTAATGAAGGAACGAATTATTCGGGCATCGTCATCTGGGCACAGGAATATTATCGATTGGTACAGAGTCAAGGTTTTTGAACGCCCCCTCCATCCTCCATCTCATGGAGGCATTACCCTCCATCCTCCATCTCATGGAAGCATTCTCGCGTGGCATCTCAGCGTCGGGGTTTAAAGGTCCGGCTTACAACGTTTAGCGACCGACCCATGAGAACACGATAATGGGAGCACGACGTTCTGCTAAACAGAGTAATGCTGGATTTCTGGATCTTTTCCGGGTCGGCGCAAAACGAGGAGAAACTTTTCCGATACCCGGAGCAGGCTGGGTGGGACCAACCACATAATACAAAGTACTCATTACAGTAGTAATGTTGTTCAATATGAATGAGTTTCGGAAAATAATATTGTCACCCCATGGATTCTGCACAATAACGACGACAAGAGCGAAGTCCTGGTACGTTGACGCACAATTGGTGCGGCTCAATCGCAAACTGATCTCTTATCGCATTTGGACCAGATCGATGCCCGACCATCACTGAGGACGAGCATGGTCGCCTTACCGTATCCCCCAATGGTGAGAACGAAGCGAGCCAGCACCTTAAAGGCGCCTTGCAGATGCAGTATCGACTTCGTCCCCCGTCAATGTTGCCTTGTCGCCCGTCAAGAGCTCTATGACGACGGAAGCACCGGAATGTTCTTCTCATGATTAATACTTTGATACTTTGTTATCGGCCTTTAAAAGTGTTAAATACATGAAGGAGACTTTTGAACTATCATTTATGTAGAAAATAATGTTTTTTTTAAAATAAAAACAACAATTTGCAACACAATTTTATCGACAGTTGCACTGACGGGAAATAAACTAATTCGGGGATCCAGCGTTGTCCGCATTTCTTGTCCTTTTTAGACCAGCCCGACGTACTGGGATGTCCCAAGGGTCGACTCTGGAAAGGATGATCTTTGATTTTTGATCTTTGTAATCCTCTCACCGCCCTGGAAGGCATGCTCGCTGATGAGTCCCGGAGCGACGCACGTGTCCACATCGGGCTCGCTGTAGTTTGATCTTTGATCTTTGTAGTCTGATCTTTGATTTACCTTCCACTCAGCATGGGATGGGCCGAGGCGCGCTTGGAGCTCGATCGACGGGGATGAGCTTCCTGAAAATTTAAATTCACTTGGGTCCCGGAGCGAATACCGAATACCTGCGCGATACCGTAATCCATACGGGACGATTTGTTGCGATTACTGAAGATGCTGGTAGGAATGGCGCGAATATCCGCCAGACTCTCATCGGAACGGGCAACCGAGAAGGGAGCTGAAGAAGATAAAAGATCAAGGATCAGACTACAAAGATCAAAGACCAAACTACACCGACCATCCGAGATCGAGCACCGCCCCTCGAAGATCGAAGTAACGGGGCTCACATGGACGAGCGACTCCGACACACGTGCGGGACGTCTAGAATATTTCCAACATTAGTGTTCCGGTAAACATCGTAGGTCCGATAAATATAGTAGGAACTAAATACAGTATCCCACCCGGTGAATGGGTCGGGGATGTAATCGCGTTCGTGAGCGATATTCCATCGAGGCGACAGTGCCAGCGGCTGCACGGCCTCCACGACCGTTGACGGAATCGGAGACGCCGCCGAGGCCTCCGTTATCTGCAATTACGGCTTATAGCGATAGATACTGCGTTTACCGGATGCTCACTAAATGCGAAAGCAATCAGTTTAAAATGTTCTGTGTTTAGATATCGGTGCGAAAGATTGAGATTATTAGAAATAGATACTTACTGAATTTACCGGATTAGAGAATTCACTCATTAAACGCAGTAATGACAAATGCTCACGAGATTGAGGGAGATGGAGCGGGCAGTTGCGGGCGAGACTGCATCCGAGCGGGACGAGCGATGGAGTCCGTACGAGAGGGCGATCCTGAGATATATATCAAAGGTTAGAATATGAAAAGATCAAAGATCAAGAGATTATACCGTCCGCGGGAGTCCCTCTCACTTGTGATGGGCGGAGCGTCGGAATCTGCCGTCGCCGTGGCCACCAGGCACGACAGTTGCTTCTGCACAGACTTACAGTAACCCGAGGTGGGACAATTGCAGACTGACAATCAAGGCTACCTCCTCGGCGGGCGGGAGTCCCGTGTGGGTGAGGGCACCGAGGACGAAGTGGGACTCGGAGCCATGGGGTGAGACGAACCTGAAAAGTACGGTATCGGATAAGGAATCGGAAACTGAAAGAATCAGGATTAAGGTATTTGCTAATTATTTGCTGTTCAAGCTCAGAGTTCGAGACAAAGGCTGTGGGTTACGGTATTTCATGAAGCGATCGCATTCTGATTCACACATGTGATCGCAGACTGATTCGGAACAGAAGATTACGGTACCAATCAATGACACTCTGGACGAGGCGGAGCTTCTTGGAGGCGTCTTCCTCGTATAAGCCGAAGAGCCATGCAGCCGTGGAGGGGAAGATGGCCGAGGAAGAGGAAGAAGAAGCGAGAAGAGCCTCCGTCACCAGGGACACCGTCGCTCTCGAGAACTGAGGAGAGTTACGATGGTTAGCATAATGCATACTAAACAGAGTAAGTACCGATGCATGGGGATCCGCGGCAGCGTCCAGTGCGAGGGCGAGCGTAGCGGGGCAGTGAGCGAGCGAGACAAGACTACGCTCCAGCACATGCTCCAGCTCAGGAATCTGGAGTACGGTAGGTTACTGTAGTCATATTATAAAATTTTGCATAAAGTGCGATATTTCAAGGATTACTGTAAGTGGTAAATAATCCGCGCAGGACCTCAAAGTAGGCAACGACTGCGGCATAGTCGGCAATGGCTCCGATGGTGAAGGATCCGCTACCGTAATACATCCAGTCGATGATGGATTGCAGACTGGACGCGTCGATGTGTCGCGGGAGGTCGAGAGAGAAGGGAGGCGACACGGATTCAGTCAGCATCTGAAGTTACGGTCTTTAGCAGAGACCAGTTACTAGAGAAAGTAAAGATGACTTTGAAATTGGCAAGAGATCTGGTATAGTCTGGAATGAGCGAATCCTTCGCATCGTTTTCCCACTCGACTACCGTACCCGGGCGAATCGCTTGGAGTGCGTGGCGAGGATAACGCTGTGCACAAGCTCCGTCGAGTCGTCCGCGTGCAGGGAGGTATCGCAGAGTCTGAAGGGATCAGAGATCAAAGGTCAAAGGTCAAAGATCAAACTATAACGATCAACGAACACAATACAAAGATTACAGAGCAAACTGCAAATACCGAACTACAAACCGGTAGTTGCGTGTGCGCCGCTGTGCAGCGAGGAAGTTGGCTGGCCGAGGATCGGAGACTGAATCCTGAAGACCCCGCACCAGGAAGGAGGGCCTAAAATGGAGCTTGATCTTTGGACTTTGCAGTTTGGTCTCAAGAATAGAGTGGAGTTTAATCTTTGATCCCCAGGAAAAACTCACGGTGTGGCTTCACGAGATGCAATCATTCCCGGATGAGAGAAGAAGGAAAAAAGCACCGATTCGAGACGACGACAACTGATGTGAATTCGAGGAGAGTCTGTCTAGTCGACAGATCGACTGATGTCTTTTTTTTTATCACGTAGGGTTGGGTACGTGGGAGTCTCGGTCAAGCAAACAGAAATAATGTATGTATGACTCTCTGTCAAGCCAACACAAAAAACGGACATGAAAGTATCAAGGCTGCGCATTATGAAATACTTTTAATCGCATAATTCTTAAGGTCTGCGCGATTTTTGATAGTCGGATTCTTTTTCAGTACAT
>JACMIG010001027.1:2392-21052 GCA_014805385.1 Levipalatum texanum
CACTCAAATGCAGATGAGACGCCCCCCTTGTTCACTTTGCAACAACATAGTGGTTGAATCCGAGAGGGAGGACTCGGGACCCAGGTAGCCAGCAGATGGATGCCTTATAGAGACCGGATCAAAGGTGGCCCGCGCGGTCATTCGAGAAAGCAGAGGGAGACCAGGGGTGGCATACCTCCTTTGCCCGCCGCGGCCGCCGTCACCAGCAGGAGGAGGAGCAGACTCCAGTGCATCCTCTCGAAACGATACGTTGCGCGTCCTGAAGGGGCGAATGAAAGAATGAGCCCCCTTTTATCAGTACCCTTCTACCTTGCGGAGTGGAGTGGAAAAAAACGGAGGAGAGAGGGAAGAGGCTTGAGAACCATACGACTAATCCCTCCCTCTCCCCCCTCTCTTCCATTCATTCGCTATCAGTTGTCTTCCTTTCACCCGTCCCGAGGACTGCCCAAATCCCGAGCGCCCCATGATTTATCTCTATAATCCGGCCCGATTGCGCAGTGCGCGCGGTGATAGGTACTCTTAAGCGACGTCACCCTCCAAGGCGCCTGTAGTCGACCTCCCTGATCCCCCGGAGCTCACCTCCGGAATCACTCCTTGACAAATCAACTCCGCATGCTAGGGTTACGGTAGATGGCAAGGGTTACGGTAGGCGGAGAAAGTGACGACGGCGCCTGCAAAAGAGCGCCATTAAGCGGAGGCGCGACACGGACGAGAAATTTATGAGCTGCCAAATCGCGGGTGGAGATTTATGGAGGGCTCCCCCCTGGAAGGAGGAGTGGCCTGCCGAGGGGAAGGACCTGAGGGAGGGACCACGGAACAGGAAGAGACGCAGAGAAGGACCAGTGACCTCGAAGAGAGGGCGAAAAAGGAGAGAGCGCAGACAGAGAGGGAGTGGTCCTCTATATGGACTACCTGAGAGGTGAGGGTTATGCATACACGGACGGCACGGGAGAGTATCTCTCCCTCTCGGAGATGATTGGGAGATGAAGACTGGCCAGGGAAGGGAGCGGGGGATCAGGGGGACACCACCGCCAAAAGAGACCCTCCCCCGGAAATGCGATAGGTTCGGGAAGAACAGGTGGCAGAGGGTTGCGGAGGTGCTAATGGACTTCTGGCACCTTTTGAGGGGGGCGATGCAACAAACAAAGACCCTTCCCACCTTGTAGAACAATAGTGGCGGCCTCGCAAAATAACACGGGTGTGGGATAATGTTGGTATTAGTAAAGGCAGCAATCATTCTGAACGAGCCTCATGAATCAGTGGGCGAGTGAGAAGTGGCCTGCAAACTGACTCCCGCGGTCCGACTCCTTCTTCTCTCTGTCTACTCTGTCGACTAGAGATATTGGGTATGAAGAGACGCCGATGTTTTCCCCTCCCCCCGACGGAACTCGGCCCTCCACTGATGCACTCCATTCGTCTTGCTCACGCCGGCAACATGAAGTCACTCCATCTTCCGCTGTCGCGCCTCCAGGTTGGGGCCTTCTCTACTGCCTGCGCTCTCTCCTCTCCCCCTCTCTCTCCCCATGGCCCTCTCAGAGCTCCCCCCTAGACCCACGAGCGTAACGGATCACCTTGATTTTTCTCCCTCTCGCCGGACGCGAGATAACGCAACACTGTCATATGGAGGCAAGTTCATCCATCAACCAAGAGAGGCTCCTGGGATTGGGCCAAGTAAGAGGAAAAAAGGACACGACAACCAAACGATAAATCAGTATGGGGTATGCTACAAGGGGGGAGAGACACACTCATCAGGGGAAGGGGAGAAGCGGGCGCCCTCCCTTCGGAAGGAAACTCCCGAGTGATAAGGAATGGAATGATGCCAGAGAGCGGGAGGCAATCGCCCCAAAAAGGGCCCCCCTCTCGTCCCCCCAAAACGACACCCCATTATGGGCAGGTAATTTCGAGGTGCGCGCTATCAAGCCTTCTCAGTATCTTATACTCGCACTATCGGATGATAAGTCTTGTAGTACAAGATACCGGAGCTGGGAACGCGGCTTTCCCGCCAAAACGAAGACGAATAAACAAGGCAGAAAGAGTAGTGGCTACCCGATAATTTATAGGGGACCGCGCATTGTCGACCGACGTTATCAGTAGAGAAAGGCGATGACTCGAGCGCCCCCCGAGTATCAGCTTAGCGTTCCAATGATACGCAATCCAGGAGAGCACTATTGTGGAAGTGCCAAAAGTCGTCTTAGCCGAGGTGCGAAAATCTCTCCAGTCAAACAAAGGACGAGAGTAGCATCTGTTTCAATGGGGAGAGAACAGTAGCCATAATGCAAGAGACACTTCTAAAGGGATGCCTCAGGACTGTCTCGGCCCGAAGACTAGCCTGGAGGGACAAGATGCCACGAGGTGTAAACACGTGTTGGCCTGGGATGGCTCACTGTTCCCGTCTCTTGACTTGCCCCCCCCCCCCCTGTCTCGCCCCCTGACAGGAGGTGATGATCAGGTTGTATTATTAAAATAGTGCCACGGCACCTTCTGGCACACTGCCGTCTCCACTGTCCCCAAGTGTCTCTTCTCGGACTCCCCCCTCATAATAGTCGTGTACTTCTCCTCCTCCGTCCAGCCATAGATGATGGATGAGTGAGGCAACCTGGACCTCTCATCGACTCTCGACTACTCGAAAGCAACTCCGGCCCTCCGTTATTATGCGACGGCGGCAGGGACCTCAATATTCCCCTCCGGCTACAAACCGCCTCCCTCGAATACGCAAATGCACCAAAGCTCCCCTCTTCTCACGTGTAAACCGCAATATAAATTGCAAAAAGTAAGCCCACGGCCGGGGTCGAACCGGCGATCTTCTGATTAGAAGTCAGACGCCTTATCCACTAGGCCACGCGGGCGCGCCGTGTGTGCCGCGCTGCTCCGCGCGTGTATCTCTGCGGTCAGCCGTCTCTCTCGCTGTGGGGAGTGTTCGCAGCCCCGCTTTCATAACAAGTGTCCACTCGAGAGGTGTCGGCTGCTGCTTCAGTAGATATTTGATGGTCATGCAACCTCAATTTAAATTGATAAACATATTCGACTCTCGACTACTCGAAAAAATATCATCGACTCATGCAACCTACAAAGTAAAGAAAGAATAGCACCTTTCATGGTTCGAGCGCTTCATGGGTGGCCATGCCAAAGCAAAAGCTTCTTCCTGCCACCTTGGTCTCGTTCTCCTCGGGTTTTTTTCTCTCCAACAAACTAGCCGTGATTATCAATGGAACTAATGCGACGTGTTCCTCATTCCAGACGAGCACACTTTTTCAACGGCGCTCCTCTAGTCTCATTACCACTAAGACGTCAGGAGGAGAGATCTCCCAAAAGCGAGGACGTCCAGACCGTCAGAGAGCGACAGTTTCGACGTCTATCTAGGAAAAGACTACTTCGTCTACCATCCTCCTTCATGACGTGGTCTCTCAACAAAGACGGGAGTGGCGTTCAAACTTCTCCTCGTCTCCACGTGGAGCACACGTCCCCTGATCCATCCGGTCTCTGGTGCCCTCGAGGCGACAGGGCAAAGCTTTCTTCAAGATTCTCTTTACCTCCCCCGCTCCTCACGTCTCTTCCCTCATCTCAGCCCCGAGAGGTCCCTGATGACGAGAGACGAAGAGAAACAGAGAAGTTTGCCCAGAGGGGCGGAATGCACAGCTTCATCGTCGAGGGGGAGGAGGGGGGTCTGTATTCCGTCCCGCCCTCCTCTTCCCTCAATCATCACCGCGCACTCCCCCAGCAGTTAGTCTTCATCCGCCATGGCTGCCGACCTCAATGCCCCCTGGTCCCGATGGGATGCCCCGGGTAACTTTTATATTTCTAACTTACTGTTCATAAACTTACTATGAATAAGAGACTGTCTTTGTTATTTTTAAGGATTCCAATACGTGGCTACCAACACGCAGCCGACGACGCTTCAGCGTGTTTTCGATTTCTCGAATAATGGAAACACCGGCGGCTTCTCCACCACCAACAACAACGGATTCTCCACGGGAAACAACGGATTCTCGTCGACCAACAATAACTTCCAGGTAGTCAATTTATTGTCATTTTCAAAAGTAATCATGCCAGACGTCGTCCAACAACGGCTTCGGCGGCTTCCAGAGGGACGCCGCCAATGGCGGTGGATTCTTCGGACGCAGCATGCTCGTCGAGCAGCGAGTGAACTGTAAGTCCCGATATGTTGCGATTTCATCTCAAAGGCCCAGAAAGAGTTGGTGGAACACAATTCTAGTCGTTGCTAGCATTTTGGATCTTCCAGGAGCGTCTGATTCAGTTTCTCTCACCTCAGCTCGATTTTGCCATTATAGTGGTTTTTCATGCAAATATTAAATTAAATGACTCTAAATATTGTCGTTCGTAAAATAACGAGCGCTTTCATTCGTTGTCACCACTTGGCCCAACTCTCACCCCCTCCTCCCACTGCATCTGCTCCTTCACTGTTTGCATGGCGGCTCAACCGAAAGCTGGGCAGATAGTCGAATCACCCCCTCGTTGGCCTCCAGCGCTTTCTCTGCATTGCTTCCTCTAGTGTTCCAACAAGGGCTGTATTAAAGGGCACGAGATTTCGTCAGAATACGCCCATCAAAACGAGAATTCCTTTATCGAAACTGTTGGTGATGAGCTCGAAATTTCTTCAGAGTTTAACATTGAGCACATATGGGCAACGAAAGGTACAATTGCAGCCCTCGATCCCTCGTTCTACGACTGTGTCTACGGCGTCGCCAACTCTGCCCAGACCATCATCGAGCAGTGCTACAAAGACATCGGATGCTGTGCCAACTCCTGCTGCAACAATGACTCCTGGTACGTGGTTGATTGTGTCGTGGGTGGTCCTAATTAGCTCTTTTGATGACAGTAGGTGGTCCAATTTAAAAGTTATAGAATGAGCACTAAATCACCCTCTGTGGATTAGAACCGCATAATGTAGATCTTTGGTAGAACTATAAAAGATGTGTCTAACAGTTTTCAATTTCTTGGTATTAGTTACAAGCGAAATGAATCACACCTTCAAGAACATTCCCATGTCTCCTCCGGCAGCTGACACATCCACGAAACCAGTTAGAGGTCATCCCGTTGTATTTAGAGAAGAGACAAGTGCAGGGGGGGGGGGCTAAAGCTGCATGCCGCCCCCTCCAGCTCAAACAAGCAAACATCCCAAATATCCCATGTTTATCCTTACACTTTCCTTGATTGCAATGAATTTGAATTCTGGAATTTTTTGAGATCTCACTGCCGATTAGATTGGACGTGATACAAGATCTCGAAATCTTGCGTGGATACTCGAAACTCTCGAGTGTCTCGTCGCCCCCTCGAAGAAGAAGCCACGGGGGGCAATACAGACAGATCGGCAAACAGAACTAGTCATGGATTGCGCCACAGGGGGGCGACGGATTACTGCCCCCCTCAGCCGATTGACAATTCCCCCCTCCATGGGAATCACTTCCTCAGAGAGGGGAGGGGTATTATGGCACTTCCTTAGGCGTCTGAGATCGAACAAAAACAGTAAACCGTTTCAGATGAAGATACAACAAACAAAGATGAACGGATTTGGAACGATGATTTAAATAACAAGGGGAATATTCCAGGCAGGACAAGTACGGCTGGGCCGTCGCCCTCATCGTCATCTTCTGCATCCTCGTCCTCGTTGCCATGGCCATCATCCTCGTATGCTGGCTCGTCAATCGCGCCGCCGACAAGAACCAGGTATTTTGCTCTTTTATATATCGGCCATCGTGTCCCTGAAGGTACTGAATTGTTTGAACCTTCTTTTCTAAATTATCCTCGTTACATGAAAATTGTGACAATATCTTCAGAAGCGAGACCTCTTGACGAACGCCGGACTTTCCCCTGCTCCTAGCCAGGTATTCCATGTGTCAGGGACAAAATCATAATGGTGTCTCAGCTCTCCCTGGCCCCTCCCCACAACCAGGCTGCCTACGGAAGCGGATACCCTTCTCCCGGAGGCTACCGCTACTGAGCTCTATCACTTTCCCAGTGCTCCTAAAGTAATTATTGCGTGAACCGATATCTGTACACTTCGAACTGTCATTGCCTACTGTAGTCTGCACGAATATTCTGTTTGTCTGGAAATAAAGACGTATCATGTGTAGAGAAAGTTCTCGAATGGGATGAGTAATACTAGTCGCATAGCCTCAAGGTAACGAGGAGGGGAGAGACGTGACGGAGTTTCCATTGTGACGCAAGATCGCTATCTCGTGTACGTGACTCACAATGGGTTACCTCCATCATAGCCTCGAAACGAAAAGAGATTGTGGACACCTTTCCAATTGTTCCTATTCATTATGACACTGCTAAAAGACGCTACGATACTAGCTTCCGATCATCACAAAGAATGGCATAATGTGAGACAGCTGAGAGTTGTTGTGTTCCATGAAACGGTGGGCTCCCCTCTCTGCAGCAGCAGTTTGGTGAGGAGGAGGGGCAGTGTAGTGGAACACGGAGAAGCTGCCCTCCCCTCGAAAGGGAGAAGAAAAAGGCGGGGCAGTACAAGGACATCCACCGTCATAAGTTAGGCTCCACTTACCTCGTCCTTCTTCTACCGAGACACTCACTGACCAAGCTGTTTATTGCTCCGTTGTCATCGTGTCCTTCACCTATTCTTCCGAGAGGAAGCTTCTCCCTCTCCCCTCCTCCAACCTTTCTTCCCCCCTCGCATTCAATCCGCCTGGACCACAAAGCAGGAAGTTTTGCCTGATCCGTCCCCCTGCAAGATGCTCCGCCTATCACACCTATCCGCAGCTCTAATAATATTAATAACTTATTGCAATGCACAGTGAGTTCATCATTTATCTTCATTTCAATTTGAGCGACTTAGGAACGATGCCGAAAATTTTCAAAAGATGCTCACGGGATTCTTCAAAATGACCGATCGGGTATCGTTGACGCCGAATCGGCGCTCGAATTTTGGCAATGTAAGTTCATTTTTAGCTCATTTTAGAGGAAAGGAATTCCAGGCTCCAGTGTCAGTGAAGTACGTGGATAAAACGGAGTACGCTGCCAACAAGAAGATCCTGGACCAGGTATAGTTGTTGGAAAGATCTTTCCGGTGAACGCATATCGCCTAATTTTTCAAGCAGTCTTGCACAAGATCACTGCCCACTGGAAAACATCGTATTTTGAGAGAGGGCAATGAGCGTACTCTCTGGAACGCTTTTCAGCCTATAATTCTTGCCCATGATTCTCGTTGATCGAGAACCTTCAGGTCTTCGAAAGCGACCTTGTCCTGACTCCACACCAAATGAGTGACGTCATCGCGGACTTTCGAGCAAGACAATCAGGTGATTCCCGGAGTTTTTATTGTCCTTTCCTTTTCTCCTGGGATACTCGAGATCAAACAACTCGTTGTCGCGCAACTTTCCCCTGCGGCTAATTCGTCAGCAAAGACAATGCAACTTTGAGAGGCGTTCAGCACGTGATTAGATAGAGATCATTGTAGCACTAACAGCTTTCATCCGGTTTCTGGTATCTTTATGATGGGCACTCAGAACACCCCGAGGTGACAGTATAGAACCTGACAGCAGACTGTCACTATCGTAACTGGTAGCCGATGGTGTGGCATGGAACGATTCGGCTAATGCGATCAAATCTTCAAGGGAGCACAGGGCTCGTGATGCCATGCGAATGAGAATCAAGAATGAAAAAGAAATAATGTAGATCACGAATGCACTTCAGGAAGGCGTCGACGCTACAGAAGAAAGGCCATCAAAGGAGAGCATTTCCGATGGCCGAACGCGACTGTTCCGTACTCATTCAAGCAGAATGATCGTAACCTTTTGTCATCAATTTTGAACACGGGAAAAGAACTTCAGCCAAGTGGGAGGGCATCATCCGGACAGGCATGAGGAAATGGGAGGCCGAAACGTGCATCCGATTCGTGCCTTACGTAACTCAACGCGACTCCATCCAGTTCTTCAAGGGAGGAGGGTATGAATATTTATTTTTGGAGGAAAAACGTTCAGGGGGATTGATTAGTAGCCTTCTGGAAAAATACGCCTCCGGAACGTTCATTCCGCTGGAGCCCTGCAAGTTTCGTTCTTTCAGATGCTACTCCAGTGTCGGACGCGTCGGAGGGAAGCAGTACATTTCGATCGGATGGGGATGCGAAGGGGTCAGAAAGCGTAGAAAAATAAATTTTAAGAACGTTTTTAGGGTGGAATAGTAGCCCATGAGATCGGACATGCTCTCGGGTTCTGGCACGAACAGTCGCGCCCCGACCGAGACCGATACATCAACATCAACGACGATCACATCGTCAAGGGAACGAGGGTGAGACCGATGAACTTGCTGTTCCATTGATATCCTTTTCACAGAGACAATGTCGTTTTAAAAAAATTATTTGATCGGCACCGGATTCTGGATGCTCCGAGACTTCGATGCCCATGGACAATATGGCTTAACCGTGATGTCTGTTACAATTTTAAGGGAAACTTCGAGAAGCGGTCTGACATTGGCGACGCAGACATCCCGTACGACTTCGGATCTGTCATGCACTACGGTCCACAGGTAGAGTGAGACAATTATATTTCAAAAATAAATTGAATTTATCACCAGAACCTCCATTATAGGACTCATGAAATGTAACAGAATGTGAACTGGGTGGTATTCTGTTCAAGAACAGAAGATGGTTTCAGGCATTCACAAACGACTGGAAGTACGTCACGATCGAGACGAAGGACCACCGCTTCCAGCACACGATCGGCCAGCGAGCGGACATCTCCTTCGTCGATGTCAAGCACGCCAACAGACTCTACTGCAGTCGTAGGCCCTATTCAAAAGCTTCAGAATCTCTGATTATTTCAAGACGTCTGCCCGAAGGATCTGGAGTGTGAGAATGGAGGCTATACGGATCCTCTCCACTGCTCGAGGTGCAAGTGCCCACCCGGATTGGGAGGCGTTCACTGCCAACACATCGCCACTTCTGATCGTAAGTACCTCCGTTTGGCCTTGCTCCAAGTCGACCATCAGCTGGCTGCGGTGGCGAACTTCTCGTAACTGGGCTGTGGCAGACTCTGAGCAACAACAAAATTGGCAGTTGCCATTGGAGACTCTACGTGAGCCCAATCTCTCGATCAGAGTTTTATTTTCACGCTGCAGACCCCCACGGGCAAGATCCATTTCGAAATCATCGAGACCAACTACAAGTGCGATTCCTCCTGTGCCGATAACTACTTGGAGATCAAGCATACCTCCAAGCTTGAGCAAACCGGCTTCAGGTTTGCCATCCGACATTAATTTCATGCATACTCACTACTGGTCTGCCATCCCCTTGCGTTTGAATTTATTCATAGCTACCCAGTGACGTAAGAATGGCCGAGTTCATCCTTGATCCTCCTTTGGAATGATCCTACGTAGAGTAGCCTTTGTGGGAAAGAGCTTCCTTTCTTTCTTTACTTCTTCTTATTCCCCCCTCGGCATGTCAATGGGGGAAACCACGCATGGGGAGAAGGGGGGAGTATGTATCAGCATGCCGCCCCAAGGCTACTCGCGTAAACTGTAATCCCTCACAGCTCTGGCCCCCCCCTAATCCTTCCGGCGGATCACCCTCCATGAAACAGAGAGAGTAATGAAAGAACTTTCCCTTTCAGGCAGTGCTGCAATGCGGTACCCGGAGTGATTCTATCGGAGGGAAACCAGGTGCATAATCACAGCTAATAAAACAATAAACAAATCCTCAGGTCATCCTCTCCTCAGTGGCAGTGCAGAAGCCAGCCAACTTCACGATACGATACATCCTTGGTAAGAAAAGGCTAGAAAAAGAGCTACCAGATAAGCACATAACTAAGCAGCGTCTACATGACGAGAACATCCTCTGTTCAGATTCGGCAGCAGGAGTCCCGAAGCCCCCTCCTGCAGCCTGGGAGGGCCAAGGAGGCCTTACTTCTCTATTGGCCAACGAGGCCGGCATCGACAACACCTTCGAGAAGTACGTACTCAACGAGCTTCCGAACGTCCTCCGGACGACCTCCGCCCAAGCTCCTTCCATCCTTAACTTAATCAACGCCTTTTTGGGAGGTGGCCGCTAGAATCACGTGTCTTTATCCCCCTTTGACTAGCCGCGGGTAACTGGGAGTCGTAACTTATATGCGTATCTCGTATCCTTGCATACTAGCCAGTTAGCGAGCTCTTTGTGTTCACCCCGCCGTGGCACTTCTTCGTGTATTTATGCAGGAATCTCATGGAATAAAGAATGGTGACCAGCCCATTTCGATTCTCTGCCTTGAAGGCGCCCTGCGAAAGAAGGTTGCTCCTGTCTTCACCGCTCATAAACTCCCCTTAATGGGCACCTCGAAGGACAAGGAGGAGAGACCTGGGGGAATGACCAGTCGATTCGTGGGCCAGTAGATCAATGAAACTAGCACGTGATCCTTTGGCAGGAAGGGTGGCGGTCAACCTCTCCACTTTGGCTCAAGGTGGCCGCTCTTCCAGCCTGACAGTATTGTATTCATCTCTTCCCCTCCACCTTCATCCGTACTCTGTTCCTCCGCGGATGGTAGCGCTATTTCGCACGGCTCATATACTCCGCCTCTCCCCCTCCGAAGCTGCATCCAGTTTGGAGGGCGCGCAGGAGTCGAGCCGTTTCTTGCGAGCGTTCACACTTACTAAGGCGCATTAATCCCAACCTCATCCCCCCTCTTTCCTCCAGCCCTGACCTCGGGAGGGAGGGTTGCAAATTCCTGTAGTTCTTGCCTGGATCGGTGACTAGCTCGCTCTGCCCTTTCGCTTTCACAAAGGAACGCACTCTCACTGCTGCCAGTGCAGCCAATCCCTCCATGTTCCGAGTGGCTCACTTCCAATTCTCAGATGTTGTTGCTTGATTTCTGCTTGGAATCTCTGCGGCTATCGGATGTCCCGCCACACAATGACACGAGATGCTTTCGGGGTTAGGGGATCTCCCACCGATGAATGCAGGAAAGGTCATCTCTCCATCTGATCTGCATTCTTATTTGGGATTCGCTATGGGGAGCCGCTGTTTGCATTCGCTGCCGAAGAATCGTGTCTTATTGGAGTTGTCGGCGATGAAATGAACGTTGATCAGATTACTGTTTCGACATCCAGGAATTTTGTTTCATATCATTTGGTTTTCGTCCTGTCTTTCTGTTTCTATCAGGCATATATTTTTGATCTCTGGAAATTACCCTCTTATAGCGTCTTGTGGCTCAAATTGAGAGCAGATCAGCTTGCCCCCAGTGTTTTCCTGAACATGAAACAAATAATTCCCCAGTCCTTTTTCATGAATATTCATACTTGTACCGACTCCATCTTTAGATCCTTTCATATCCCTTAGGACAAGGGCGGGCTCACCGCCGTCTGATGGTATGACACTGTGGGAGGTCAATGTTTGTGGTGAGTGAGTCTCAGGTGGGTGGGGGGGGGGCACCCATTCAACCCGCCCCGTGAGCCCCTCTCTCTGCCCTTTTGGTCCACCTCCTCATGGTTCTCCAAGTACACGGAGTAATCGAGAGAGAGGCTACAGACATTTTGGTTGAGCCCCCGACCCCGCCCCAGGGTCAGTAGATTCACTCCTCGTCTTCTTACCGAGCTGTGGTCCAGGAGTGGTGAATGACGACTTCGTGTCGAGAGATTATGAGTTTGTCCACTTCTTCTGATTGCTCGGACACTACAGTCATTCTCGCACGTTCCTCGATTCGGGAGCATTCAGTCCGATCACGACGCCCATTCCGGCCCACTTTTAATGCGTCATTAGATTAGCACCAGCCACGGGTTCAAGGCGATAACGTCTCGATGGCGGCTTATGGCTTTCCCATCCTCTTTCCTCCTATCCTTCCTCCCTTTTCATTCGGCTCTGCTCCCGCCCGAGCGCGTGAAACCAGTCATTGCGCACTATCTCCTCTCTTCTTCCCCAGCTCTCCTTCGCCATTAGATAATCATCCCCCCTTCTTCTTTTCGGCGCATTAGCAGCAGACGGATCCTCTTCTGCTCTTGTTGGTGATAATTGGCGGTTTTTTTAGAATTATCGATTCGCTGAATCTTTGTGTCGTCTTTGATCGTCTTGAGATGCTTACATCAACGGTGGTTTCATGTCTTTAGAAATTTCGTTCTTGTAGCGCTTGTTTACCGTCCATGGATTTTCTGAGATTTCAACCAGCTGAAACACTAGCCGGCACCTCTGAAGATGTTCTATCCTTAGCTGTTCTTCGTTATCCCGCCACTGCTTGCACAGGCTCCCGAAGGAGCGCGCGAAGGGCGAACATCTCCTTTGATGTTTTGTGATACTCGGCCTCTTGAGAGGCTCTTCACAATCCCGACGTCGTCGTTCCCTTTGTCGTGCGGTGTTCAGAGACCAGGGAATGTCATAGCCTTCCAGAGGCGTTCAAGAGGGGCGGGAGGGCAGATGACCAGCAGCTACAGGGAGCGGCTGGCCGCTGCCGCCGCCATGCACAGCACACCCAATGCCCTCGTCAGCAGGATACTTCAGGTTTGGCCTTTTTATTTTTTGATGATTGCGAACCACATCGCTCGTTTCTTTGAAAAAACTGTACATCGCAGGCTACTTTTTACATGGGGCGAATGGGCTTATCCAGCATTCTTTATTACACTAATTGTATTGTTATCGAGAAATTATTTTTGAAGGTAGCCCTCGGCCTCTTCGTGACGACGTCAGATCTTCCAACCGGCGCCGTCACCAACCCACTCATTAACTTTGACTGCAACTTTGAAACGGAGTGCCGATGGACGTCTGCAGGTAAACATACATTTTTCAATGTTAAATAATAAGAATAAACATTATTTATTTTTTAATATTAAGGAAATCACTTTGATCACTGGCGCGTCGCCCGCGGAGAGCCCGACAGTCTACTATGGCTAGCTGCCACGGGCACGATGCAACTGCCGAGTAAGGAACTCCCGTCTCCTATTTACCTTCCTTCCCCTGCCAGCCCAATCGTTCGCCCTGGTCGAGATCAAAGGGCAGCCGACGGATGTCCTCATATCGGATACGATCGCTTGCCACGACGGACCGTCGTCCCTATCATTTGTATACTGGGCGATTGGTAAGTCGATTATTGTGAGATTTCTAAACGCGTGAAGTATCGCCCCCTGATAAATACGCAGAATACATGTCGCAATATTGAGGGCACTGAGCTACAGCTCTGCACTCCCGCAGATCGTCGAACCACAAACCTTATAGGCAACGCCGACCTCGAAGTCTGCCTCACGGATGTTGCGGGTGTCAAATTCAATTGTACTGGTTTTCTCGAGTCGCCCGTCATGCCCGGCAAAGTTCTACTGAAGATACCGGAGATGCAAAGACCTTTTCGGGTATGATTTTCAAAATCTTTTTTTTATTGTGATTTATTCCAGATCATGATTACTCCGAACTCTCAACAAGGCGTCCTGATCGTCGACGATATCAATTACGATGCCCAGACGTGCCAAGAAGTCTCAGCCAAGACAGCGTCTACCCGTAAAAGAGTGGAGACATCGACACTGTTTCCTCGCGTGAGTCTAGTGTGGTGCGGTAGGTTGCATGTCTCTCCGACACTCTAGGCGACATTCAACACTCCTTGCATGCTTTGATCGATCAGCCCCAAACAGTTTTTGATCTCTAGCCTTGCATGATCTACTTGTTTGCTCTGTTCAGGGGGTCGAAAACGGGTCAAATGGAACGGTGAAAGGGGAGAAGGCCGCCACGTCCAAGGCCCATTCCACTCCAGAATCCTTGCCCGTCTTGAGAACAACCCTAACGGAAATAGTGACTACCCCGGCGGCAACTTTCCCAACCCTGGTTACGGAGCCTAAGAGTACTCAAGTTACCTCGGGGGCATCCTCCACACAAGGAACAACAATGCCCTTCGAAACAATCACTCTTCCCCGAACAACGACTGAGTCAACGGAAGACTACGAGGAGGGATCGTCTTCTACTGAATCGGAAAGCACCTCTTCGGAGATCCCCGAGCACTCGGTAGAAGAGGTGGAGACCATCTCACAATTCAAGAACGCAACGATAGAAGTGGAAGAAGAAGATGAAAAGGCCGCCAACTCCACAGCCATCGAGGCATGCTGCATGCATCTTTCGTTTGCTTTTATTTTCATAAGGAGTCTCGGAAAAATGGGCGTCAAAGCTAATTTGCGCAGATCGGAGTCCATTTTCCCGAGAGTCTTTCCCATTGTTTCAATTTCGTGATTAACTTTTCAGAGGTCCACAAGAACTCCGGAATCCCAGGAACTGCCCAATATCGTGGATGAGATCGACGAACTCTCTCCCAAGTGGGTTGAAATTCCGAAAGAATCTATTCGTTCTTTGAGATCCGGTGGAGCCATAGAAGTCATCAAAGAGATCGAGCGATGGCGCGTTCACTCCACGACCACCACAACTACGACCACCGAACCAACGACGACGACTACGACAACCGAAGAACCAACGTGAGTATAGTCGTATTATTACGAGCGTGTACCATGTTGTTCGACTCTCTCCATTGTTCAGACCAGTGAATGAGAGTGTCATGGATTTTTCGACTCGCTTATAATAGAAATAGTATTCTCCGAGAGGGCAGGATGGCTTTCAGGCCTCACCCGATTCCCTCAACAACGACGGACCATCCCTTTGATCTCATGATCTATGGCAATCTCACGGCGCCGTTATTCGATCGTCGCCTCAGCATCATTGTCTCCGAGTCGTCCAAGCTCCTTTGTGACTTCCAGGTTGGAGCAAGGTCAAATAAACATTGCAACAAACAATCCCAGGAAGAGTTCGCCTGTCAATGGGGAGTCGAGGCGGGGCGATGGGCAATCGTCAAGGAAGGTAAAAGAGCTTTTGACGTTTTCGAGGGAAAAACGATGACGACGGAAAAAGCACAGTACATCAGAATGTCTTCGATTTTTTTCAGGATAAAACGGCGTCTTATCGGTATCACCTTCTTTTCAACGATGTTCCATCTAAAGACCTTTCCAGGAGCCATCCCTTCTCTGGAGGAGGACATCGGCCCCTCCACCCCTCCGCCCACCTTCCCTGCCGCCCTCGTCCTCCAGGGCACAGTTATGCTAACATCGGACCCCGTCCGCTGCCAGACCGGCCCCGGAAAGGTAAGGGCCCATCGGGCATGTGACGATTTTTATGAACGTCATAGCTACGTTCGTACCCCGCCATTACGTTTTTGTGAGCACCCTCTGACATCCCGAGCTCCTGTAGCAGAATAGGTCTCATTTCCAGGTCCTCTTCCGCCAGTGGTCCAACGGAAATGTGAGCGTGCAAGTGTGCGCGCTGGGGTAAGTATTCATTCCATTGTTGAAGTCCGTTATTGTCTTCTTCTTACTAGTTAGGGTACATACCTCTACAATTTTTGAGGAAGACCATTGGCAAAGATTAAATGAATCACCGAACCCCTTAATTTCTTTTCTTATACCATCGCTGTATTTTAGCTACGGAATAAACAACACGCGCATCGAATGCTTCGATCGGCAGCCGGTCTCGTCACAGGTAAACAAAATCTATAAAAGTTTGCTGACACTCTGATCTAGGACATGTCCCTGGCCGTCTTCGAGATCCCGAGCTCAATTCGCGAACCTTTCACACTGAACATTGTGCCGCAGTGGCCTCATGGAGTCAACAATAAGTATCTCATCCTGGACGAGGTGAGACATTCATCTGTTGCATATCAATTTCCAAAACAATGCCGAAAAACGTTCCGCCTAATTTCATATGGATACATTCCGTGACTATAACATAAAATAGCCGGATTTTCTCAAAATAGTTTAAATCGATAATTTTGAGGTTGCCTACATCGGAGAGTGCGCTCCTCCTACTGCTGCTCCGACTGAGCCCCCATCGACAACTCGAAGATCCACCACGGGTCCTGCAGTCAACGCCGTGAAGACTCACAAGACATCCAAAGAAGACGAAGAGGAGGGCATCGAGGACGAGGAGACAGTAGAAGGAGGCGAAGAGGAAGAAGAAGAGCCCGAAGAGGAGATCACGACGACGACCAGGAAGGCCATCAAGCCGCAGAAGAAGTCAACGACGAGGATATATCCAGCGTGAATTCGAATTTATCTAAATGTCCAGAAATACGCAAAATTCTCCAGAAATACGCAAAATTAATATTATAATGAATATTAGTTGAAATGAATTGCCTTTACAGCAGGACGATAACGACCACAACGCGTTCGTCTCGGCGCAGTTCCGAAGAGCGGCCAGATGAGACCGAGGAGGCATCGGCTGAGCGAATTGTCGTAATTCCAGCAAGTACGACAACCACGCCGCAACCCACGTATGAAACTTCACATATGTCTGCTTAGGCTCGATTGGGGAACTAGAGGCAGCTTCTGCAATCCAAGAATGGTATACAATGTTATTATTTTGCAGCTCTCTATCTCCCCGCTTCTTCACCTCGACCCCGCGCCCCACGGACTTCTGCTCACTGCTCAATTGCGATTTTAACGGTCGCCTTCCCTATACTCTCGGAATTATCCACGTCTTTCAGACAGCGCCTGCAACTACCTCAACCATGGACTGACCAAGGTGCCGTGGACACTGAGGAACAAACGTAAGGGAGACCATCTCGGCGGGGTAGAAGCTTACAATTTGAGCCTACGGCCATCCTTTGACGGGAGCTCACGATATTCGGACGAATGCCGCCAATGGGCAGTTCGTGTCGTCCCTTCTCTCCCCTGGAGACATCGCCATCCTCGAATCGCCCAAGTTCAACCTCAGCGCCAACCTGAACGTTCTGCTATTCCAGTGAGTCGTCCGTAGATGAATGTAATAAAAATACAATCCTCTTGGATTAATGTCACATAGTTCCAGGCTAGAGGAAGGTTTTACCCCATAAGCGCAACTTCAGGGATGTTAAATCTGCAATTTAACAGTTCTTCCAAAAAACTCTTTCCAGATACTACCGCCCATCGCAGTCCTCCACTCTCCGACTGTGCCTTGGCTCTCGGTACACGACTCCTCTTCGGACAGTGGCTGCATTTACACGCTGTCCCTCGATCCTCCGAGCTGTGACTGCCAGGAACGCTTACAAATGGAACACTGTACACGTCCAGCTACCGCCGGGAACCACTCATGTATGACCGAAGACAGCTTAAAATATCAATAATTGATTGAAGTTCTTCATCGTCGCTCACAACAGCGAGAGGGCGGAGACGAGGACCTCCGTGGCTCTGGACAACCTGCGAGTAGCCATCTGTGACCCAAAGAACTACCCGCCCGAGGAGGTAACAACTTATCATACCCCACTTCTAAAATTAAGAAATTGAAGGTCTCCCGCATGTTCTCGACGGCGATGCCAGAAGAACCAGAGCACTTTGCCCGCGCCCACGGCATCGCCCAGTTCCGACCACCATCAAGAACCTTCCTCCCTGCTCCTAATCGAATCCCCCTACCACCAGGCGTCCCCAACTTCCATCAACAGACCCAATTCATGCATCGACCAGTCCACCGAACTAACTTCATGCCAATGTTCCCCATGGCTCGTCCGCCGACGCAGAACCCCGCTGGAAACTACATGGGGCCACCCTCACAGTACCCTGCAGTCCCGGCGCATTACCCGCCGGTAGTCCAGATTCCTAACTATGTAGCACCCAATAGTGGCAACGTCCACTCCACCAGCCAATTCAGAACCTTCCTCAGTAGTGATGACTTCATAGGAAAATAGTCCAGATCTAGAAACTTAACTTAATTTATCGTAGAAACAGATCTGAAAAACAAAACCCTAGAAGTGCCAGGCATATCAAATCCTTTGTCTTACCAGGGATTCTCAGTCCCTTTTCGCTCATTGATTCGCGCGATTGTCATAGCTTCCATACCGTAACCATCGTCTTTCTCAGCCTTCCCCTGATTCTAGTCGTGCCCCAGTGCAGTATCTCAATGGCCATTACACGTCACAGTCCTATTCGTGTTCACCCTGTATTTATAGGTCTTTCTCAGATCATCTTAACATATTCGCGTGCCTTCTTCTCTTTCCCCTGTCATAATAATCTTTAATTTCATCGATTAACAATTTTTAATGATTATTTGTGAAACCGGAGGATAGCGAATAAATGCTGCTGTCCCAAGATGGAACGACCGGGGAAAATGACCGTAATCAAAGGAATTGTCTGCCTGAATAGCCTTGCATCACTATTGTACTTTCTTGACGATTGAGCAGAGGGCTTGAGAGAAAAGATTCGTTTGGCATTATATACTCCTAAATGTACAATACATCACAGTAGGACGATGCTTGTTCAACATGAAGAGAAATGAGGGGGAACCTATCCAAACTATCAGCAGAAATGCCTTTACTAGATGAGAAAGCTGCGCTCGTTGAGCAGAAAGGACTCCCCCTGGTATTGTATCCGAGGTTGTTGGTGGTGTAATTGTTGCTGTTGTAGTTGTTGCTGCTGTTGAAGTTGCTGCTTCCGCATGGCACCGTACTTGCAGTCGCACATGTCGTTGAGCTGAAAAGGGTTGGAACAGGTAAGATCAAGGGTGGTAAAATACTGTGAGTGAAATATCATCGACGATGCCATGGTAAAGTTTTCGAAGAAATATACCCAATATCAGACTTGTTGGCGCGAAATGTGATAATTTTCGGTCACATTCGAAGGGTATCTTACCAAATTCTCATCGTCTGTCTCATTCTCGTCTCGACCGGTCTCCTTTCTCTCTTCGACGGCCATCAACGCCGTCCCCGTCTACGCCGCTATTGGTGGTTTCTG
>JACMIG010001028.1:0-23758 GCA_014805385.1 Levipalatum texanum
GACATCACAGGAGCAAGCCTGCCAAGTTTCACGATTTTAGCACATTCTGCACGGAAGATACAGCGAGTTTTGTGAGACGTCTGACGCTTACGGATCGGCTCCTCGTCAATACCTGCTCTCCTAAGTTATATGGTAGAGTAATGCTGGCGACATTTTATGAAAGAATAAGTGAAGTTTGCTAATTATAGGCCATTTCCAGTCAAATTCAGGCATGTTTGGGGCACGCTTGTGGTCAAAGTTTAAAAATGATTGCCGAACCGTAAGCGTCAGACGTCTCACAAAACTCGCTGTATCTTCCGTGCAGAATGTGCTAAAATCGTGAAACTTGGCAGGCTTGCTCCTGTGATGTCATGTGACAGTTTGGCATATAAGGTCCATTTTCCTCAACGTTGTCCACGATTTTGAGGCAACACCAAAATGATGTTCCAGTGGAAAGCGAATTTCGTCATAGTGCCCAATATGGAATTTTTTGTATTCGAAAATAAACAGCCTCCGAAGTGAAAAATTTTGATACCCTGTTTACTGCGATTCGATGTATTGGCCGTTTAATATGGAATTTTCCAGAAGATGTGTGACTGACTTTGAGCTCCTGCTACAAATTCAGGTAATTTTTTCCCGCCCCTGGTATTATGCAAGTAAGTTCCCATGAGGCTGATGTATAAGTAGTATTTTTGGTTTTTTAATCTGATTCGTTTCCAGGGTGGGGGGTAAAAATCAAAAAAGTAGAAAAAATCACATTTTTTAAAGCTCGATCAATAATTGCCAGAGGTTATGCAGGCCCGAAGTCACTTTTCGGCGTGACGGCCTTGAGTTGGTCTACCATATATTTTTTACCCGGCCTGAATTCATGGAGGCAGCCGTAAGTTATGAGACCTCCAAAAAGTGTCCAAATACTTTTGTCGCGTAGTGTATGTTTAACAATATGCGAATAACGTTGAACACCATTATAATGAGAGAGTGCCTTTCAATTTCTCATTATTTCTTTATTTAATGTATTTAATATCCCTATATTTATAGATCGCTAGACGAATAAATAAATACTGAATCTGCTTCCAGGATTCGGAGCCCGTCCCCATGATGGAGGTCTACGAGGAGATTAAGCAGCTCTTCGACAGGAATCGCGTCACCGAGCACCGCATGAAGGTTACTGTACATTTCCCCTTGGGATGCCGGAAATTATGGTTGATTAGTTTTTGTCACTGTTTCAATGCAATTCTTTATCACTTTCCCGGTCATTGTTTGACTGCGATGATGTCAATCTCCGGAATTCAGACTTCGAAGCGCCGGTTCATCGCGGATGGTACGACGGAGGATCGCGAAGCGGTAGATGTCATGGAAGTACAGTATGACGTAAGTTTCAATTTTGAATAATTTGGGTCCCACCCAGAACTGGGCGATTACGGCATCTCTTTTCAGGCCAAGTTCCCGCGCCTGGAGAAGGACACGAAGGGCACCGCCTTCTCGGCCATCTTCAATACGACGACGACGTCACTCGAGCGACTCCTCGTCGAGTGCGGCATCAAGGGTCCCGGATGGATGGACGTTACATGCAGTGCGTGGTAGCTTAGTTGGTTACGACCCCGGATGGTGCTCGTGAAGTCCCTAGTTTGATTCCCCTCCAGGAATGTTCTTTTGCACTTCAGCACCCTCTGCTGCTAGGACGTCGCTGTGTAAATACGAGTTCGAAGTGGACATGGCGAACGATCTGTCCGGCGGCACCGATAACCGGCCCAAGAACATTGTCTACGACGGCAATTGCCATGTAATAATACAGTGCCGAACAAAAGTATCCGGGCACTTTTTCAGCGATGCATAACTTTTGAGTGTCTCGATGAAATCAAGTCGGGTAAAAAGCATGAGGTAGTTCAACTCAAGGCCTACAAGTCTGACATTTGCAAGGAGTTCTAATAGCCCCTGGTTATTATTTATCGATTTTTCTAAAATGCAACTTTCCTCGATTTTTACATTTTTACCCCCCACCCAGGAATCGAATCGGATTAAGAAACCAAAAATCCTACTTACATAGCAGCCTCGTGGGAACATGCATGCACGATGCCACGTGTGGGAAAAATTTCCTGTATTTGTATCAGGAGCTCAAAGATTGTCACTCATTTTCTGTTAAATTCGATATTAAATGGCCAACACATCGATACGCCGTAAACAGGGTATCAAAATTATTCACTTTTGAGGGTGTTTATTTTCCGACACAAAAAATTCCATATTGGGCACTATGACGAAATTCGCTTTCCTATGTAACCTCATTTTGGTGATGCCCCAAAATCGTGGACACATATGGACAAAATGTGTCTACTATGCCAAACTTGCCCATGACATCACAGGAGTAAGCCAGCCAATTTTCACGATTTTAGCTCATTTTACACGGAAGATACAGCCAGTTTTGTGAGGCGTCTGACGTGCCGGGATCGGCAATCATATTTAGACTTTGACCACAAACGTGCCCCAAAATGCCTGATTTTAACTGGAAATGGCCTATAATGAGCAAACTTCACTTATTCTTTCATAAAATGACACCAGCATTACTCTAACATATTATTTAGGACAGCATGTATTGGCGAAGTGCCGATCCGGGCACGTCAGACGCCTCACAAAACTGGCTGTATCTTCCGTGTAAAATGAGCTAAAATCGTGAAAATTGGCTGGCTTACTCCTGTGATGTCATGGGCAAGTTTGGCATAGTAGACACATTTTGTCCATATGTGTCCACGATTTTGGGGCATCACCAAAATGAGGTTACATAGGAAAGCGAATTTCGTCATAGTGCTCAAGATGGAACTTTTTTGTGTCAGAAAATAAACACCCTCAAAAGTGAATAATTTTGATATCCTGAAAAAGTGCCCGGATACTTTTGTTCGGCACTGTATATTGATTTTTTGAGAGCATGGTATTGTTCGCTTGGGAGGGATTATGGTATTTGTCGCTACAGGACACTGCCCCTCCCTGTCGCATCATGTGCCTCAACATCGTTACGGCTCTGAATGAGAAGAAGGAGCCGGAGGTATTTTAGGATCATTTTTGAATTTCGCGCCGAAATTTTTTGGTATATTTTTACAAGTTCTTATTGTAGATTGTTATGCTGTCGTATCTGCTGTCGACGCGCTCGTCTCTCGCCGATCCAAGCACGGATGTCTCCAACTTTCGCGCTGTCTGCTGTATGCCCTTTCTAGATTATCGATTGTTTTTGACTCAATTATCGATTTTTTGCAATTGATTTTGGCATTTTCTTTCAGTGTATACGGCCCCTCCGAAGACGGCGCTTCCAATCGATATAGAGAAGCGCCTGGAGAAGGCGAAACTCGCCACCCGCGTCCGGAAGATGAACAATGAGAAGGTGATCGAAAGATTAATTAAATACATGTAAATTGAGCGGTTTTCTGATTGAGCGGTTCTGTTTGTATTTTTTGCTCATTAGATTCAATTTTCAGCTTCTTATCGTTTCCTTCCTCAACGATCTGCGTAAAGAGGACGTCGATCCCGATTTCTATGTTGTAAGTGCAACAAAATAATTCGATTCAAATTATCGGTGTTTTTTTTACAATTTTGAATCCACACGAGGTAAACGCAGTTGTATTACGGATGCAGTGCGAAATGGGCTTATCTTTTATATTTCAAAAGCTTTAATTATTCGTTGTTTTAGGGGCACGATCTCCAGACGACGGTGAGCACGCTGATTGCGCGGTGCACAAAGCACAATGTAAGTTTGATTATTTAATTTCCGATCTAAATTTACACTATTCTGGGTCTCGCGAGACGACTCGTCAGACTTGTGACGTTTAGTGGGGCTTGCCGGAAGCTGTTTATACTTATTTACTTGCTTTCATTATTTCCATGTGAATGCAAATTTCAAACATATTTAAACATTTTTATTTTAATTTCAAATATCGGAAAAAATATATCCTCCAATTCTTTCAGATCAATATCTGGTTCCAAATGTCGCGTCTGCGTCGCTCTACGGACATCAAGCGCCTCGGGAACAGCAAGAGCGCGCAGTACGAGATTACGGCCGGTCGCGGACTTCTCGACTCCAGGTCCCGATACGCCTCTCTTTATTACAGTACCGCCAAGATTTGAAATGATTACGGTCACGGTACTATTAGGTTGATCAGAAAGTTTCCGGTTGATGGATGATTGCTTTGCGTTGAATTATTTTCAAAGGAAGCAATGGGAAGCTTAGTGGTACTTCCCATTGTCATCAGTGGTATACCACCAGCGCAGACGTAGCTTGTCGGCCTCCTATTGTTAGACGATGCAGAGATGGAAGACGGAGGCCAAAATTTACCTCGTCGCGGACTTTATTTTTTATTCCACGTGGTAGTAATGAGCGGGACTGGTCAACTATTTTTCCAAATGTGCAAGGCCAGTGAGTATACAATGCGCATGGTAAGACAATTTAGAAACACATGGCCTGTCTTCTAGGATTTTGCGCGCTGAATGCAAGTGGGAGGAATAGCGCAATAATTGCACAATTTTGCTCTCAACGCAAGAGGAACACTGTCTTGGCCTATTCGATATGATCTTTGTGGGGTCAAGGGTATCCCCTTTCTATCCCCAAGAGGTGGCTAAGACAGCTGACAAGAATCGCGAGATACAAAATTGAACGCATCACCGGAAACTTACTTATCAACCTAATATTTCCATTATGCCTGTCGACCGCGAATTTTGGAAGATTACTGTATCCGCCGATTGCCCTTCAGGCAAGCAGCCATGGAACTTGTGCATTCGCGAAATTACGATCTCGGCGAACTGGCAGCTAATCTTCTGCCCGGTGCTAAGCCGCGCATGGACGTCTTTCCCGACGAGGTGGCGTCTAAGTGGTTCAGGTACTGATACTCAACAGTAATCTACGCAGCCAAGTCATTTTCCCTCCTTGGATACGGTAACTTTGGGCAATCATTGTTTTAGCAAGTCCGAGCGCATTGTCGACCTCGTGAGCTGGTCGTGGAATGAGTGCCGCCTCTCGCTTTGCGTCCTCGCCCAGATGCAGGTATGTGACACCCCGTTCAACCATCTGACCCGATTGAACGGGATCCGGGATTACGGTAACGACCGAGTGGTTGCAGGCCCTCCCTCTCTTCAAGGGCATCACGAATATTTGCGGTGGAATCATGGTGAGACTCCCTCTTGGCGACGTGATTTTTATTCCTGGCAGCGTGCCAATATTTGAAAGTAATCGATTCCTTTAGTCGCGCACTCTTACCGGTGGACGAGCTGAGCGTAATGAATTCCTGCTCCTTCACGCCTTCCATCACGCCGGTCTTATCGCCCCCGACAAGTACCAGCACGTCTTCAAGAAGAAGGATGCGGGTACGTTAGTTCAATCGGGTCATCCCCCCGGGCTGCTAGGTCAGACTCATCACTGGCCTTTATTGTAGGAGGCAAAGCTGGAGCCACAGACGAAGATGCATCGCCGGAGGAGAAAGCCAAGGGTGCCCAGTACAGCGGAGGACTCGTCCTCGAGCCCAAGAAGGGTACGGTCGTTTTCAGCAGAAGTGCAATCGCAAACTGATTTCGTTGAAGTTAATACGGATACTGTAGCTTTGGGCACGGGGTGTATCCGGGTTACAGAACCTCTTCAGGACTCTACGACTCGCTTGTGCTCCTGCTTGATTTCAACTCGCTCTACCCATCCATTATTCAGGAGTACAACATTTGCTTCACCACCATTCGGCATGTCAAGGTGTGGACGAGTTGTCAACCCGTTGAAATGTCCTGGTTACTGTAAGTGATCCGGATTCATCTTCAGAACGGCGATGAACTTCCCGAGCCGCCATCCAGCAGCGAAGCAAAAGGAGTCCTGCCGGCACAGGTTATCGATTTTCGTAAATAATTATCGATTTTTCATGGATATTGATTGATATATTGCAGATCGAATCACTTGTTAGTCAGCGGTACGAAGTGAAGAAGATCATGGCGACGGAGCGGAATCCGGAGAAGAAGAAGCAGGTGTGTCTAGTGCACCGACTCTCCGCACTCGATGTGACCCGATTTAACTCACTGCTTTATAGTACGACATTCGGCAGAAGGCCCTCAAGCTCACGGCTAATTCGATGTACGGATGCCTCGGATTTGCGCAGTCCCGATTTTATGCCAAGCCGCTGGCTGCCCTGGTCACTGCCAAGGGACGAGAGGTTTGATCTTTGATCTTATCTACGATCGATAATTCCATATTTTGTTCAGATTCTCATGGAGACGAAGGATATCGTTGAGCGCGCGGGTCATGACGTCATCTACGGAGACACGGATTCCATCATGGTCAATACGGGCGACCGAGACGAGGAGAGGGCCAAGAAGATTGCCCGCGAGGTACGAATTCAAATTTCCCGCATTCAGTTACAGTATTCTTCTGGGGGAGATTCAAATTTCCCACCTATTAATCATGGAAACTAAGAGATCCTCTGCAGATCACGCGTACAGTAAATCGCCTGCGCGCCAAGCTCGAACTCGAGCACGAAGGAACGTTCAGGGTACGGTAGTTCGGCAGCTTTCCACCCGGGACCAAATAATGTTCGAATTTAGCGAATGCTGCTGCTCAAGAAGAAGAAGTACGCCGCCCTGACGATTGGGGAGAATGGGAAGGATAAGAAGGAGCTCAAGGGACTCGACATTGTTCGGCGCGATTGGTCCATGTTGGCCAAGGAGATCGGAAGGTTGGACTTGGAGCTGACCCGATTGGACTCGATCTGACCCAGTTGAACATGACTATTTGATCCAATGGAATCCGGGCTTCTGACCTGATTGAACTTGTACATATCACCGGAATGCATTCGCCCTATCTGATCAGGATGAGTTCCGTCTGATCTATCCCAGTTGAATGCGCTCATCTGACCCAACTGGACCCGATCTGACCCAGTTGAACTCGCACAATCTGACCTGATTGGACTCGGCCTGACCCAGTTGACCTCCCCTTCCAGCCGCGTCGTCGACCTCATCCTCGATCCGTCGCAGTCCCGTGAAGATCTCGTCTCGGAGATTGAGGATGCCCTTTCTGCCCTCAGGAAAGAACTGGACGCCGGCACCGTCGCCAATGAAATGTTTGCCATCCTCAAGGTATGGGTTGGTCCTGGCACGAATATGATGATTACGGTATCTCTGTTAATTATGAACTGCTACAGTATTTGAGCGATATGCTTTGATCCCACCTCGAAAAGACAGATTACGCTATACACATTAATATTGCTAACTCCTACAGTCGCTGACGCGCGATCCGAGCAAGTACGAGGACGTCAAGAATCAGCCGCATGCTGCAGGTATTCGAATGGTCCTGTGGGGATAGAGGATTACGGTATCGATTGCAGTGGCCAAGAGGATGAACGAATCCGGCCGCACACACTACCGCCAGGGCGACATTGTCCAGTATATGATCTGCGAGGTATCGGTTTTGTCGATCATGATATCGATAAATCAAATTGTTGATTGATCGGTATCGTTTCAGGACGGCACGAGCAATGGGCCGATGCAGCGTGCGTACCACAAGTTGGAAATGGAAGGGAGCGAAGTGCTGAAGATTGACACGGCGTACTATCTGGCACAGCAAGTGCATCCCGTCATTTCGCGCCTCTGCGCTCCGCTGGAAGAGCTGGATCCCGCACGGATTGCCGAAGTCCTGGGTACGGTAGATATCGATTGGGGCGTACTTCTTGTTTTCCCTCTTCATATTCTCTTTCTCTTGTCTTCGCCTCTCTTTTCTCTTCTTGTCATCTATTCACCACTCTATTCTCTTTTCCTCTTCTCTTCTCTTCTCTTCTCTTCTCTTCTCTTCTCTTCTCTTCTCTTCTCCTCTCTTCTCTTCTCATCTATTATTTCCTCTACAGGCCTCGACGCCACGAACTATCGCCGCGCTGCTGCTGCCAAAATGGCTGCTGACGAGGTAAACTATCTGACTCGCCGACTTGGTTTTGACCCGGTTGATCTTCCCACGGGGGTTACGGTACTCGATTGCAGGCCAATGCTGCGGAGTGGCGCGAGTCGTTTGACCACTGCGACGGCATCGCCATCTGCTGCCCCGCGTGCCGGGCCGACTGCGAGATACGCGAGCCGTTCGCGGGCGAGGTATCTATATTATCTCGCAACGATCCTCCTGGGTTACGGTAGTCTGAAAATTCTGCCGAGCTTGGGATACGGTAGTCTGAATACGAGCTATTTCGTTGATACATTGTAGCTGGCCCGCAACGATACGCCTGAGGCTACAGTAATCCATTTCCTTTTTCAGGGAATGGATCGGAAGGCAGCATTGGAAGCGTGTCCCGAATGCCGCGAGCCGTGGCACAAGTACTCGATTGCGATCACCAACCAAATACGGAGGTTGGAATGCTTGGTGTACTAAATCTCGCCTGCCTCTATAGTGCACTCCCTGCACGCAAAGAGTGCACTTTACAGGCAGGCGAGATTTACTGCACCATACTTTTTAGCTGTACCTAGCTCATATCTGATCGGTTGGATTTTCAATCAAACACCATGCTATCGATTGCAGGCAGCTCATCGCGCAGGTCGAGAAGGAGCGCCTGGCGGGCTACGCGTGCGATGACGTCGTATGCGCACACAAGATGAGGTATTCATGCCCAAAGATACCGTAGTCAACATGCGACTATTCGCGGGGTTGTCGGATGAAACACTGTTCTTGTGCTTACAGTAATGTTACAGTAATCCGTACACTTACCGTATTAGTGACGTCTGTATTTATATTGATGCAAGTTTATCGTTGTTTGAATAAATCGAACCTATTCAAATAGATAATGGCTGATGGAAAATAAAAAACGATTTGAAATTGAATTTCGATTCATTACCGTACCCATTATACTTTCATTGCAGGAGCTATCCTCTGAAGTCGACGCGCGACGGCTTCGAATGCCCCAAGTGCGGTGGAATCATGCAGAAGGAGGTGAGAGGAGGAAGATGTTTCGGGGTCTCGAATTTCAAGGAATCACAAAATGAAACTTTAATCCCTCTGCTACAGTACCTCTTCAGCTTTGAATTTGTGAACCTAGGATCTATTTTTCTAGTTTTATCGTTTTTTTCAGTACACGGTGAAGCAGCTATCGGAGCAGCAGACCTTCTTCAAGCGCATCGTCGACGTCAAAAAGGCGGTCTTGGAGCTGAAGAATAAGGATGAGAGAAGTGAGGGGAATATTTTAACGGCTTTCTAATAGATTGAAATTCTGAAGAAATATGTTTTGACCTAATCGATGTTATCGATTATGCAAACTATCTTCCGGGTAGAATCAGCGTGCTAAATTGAAGATTCAATTCAGATACTATCTCCCAGCGTCCGCATTACCAGAGGACGGAAGGCATGTGTGAGGTGCTGAAGGTGAGACATTTATTTATTTATTTTTTGTTTTGCCTTTTTTAATTTAAATAATTTTTAAATGCATTTTTCAGCTCCTCGTCACGGACTATCTGTCGGCGAACGCCTATAACGTCGTCAACCTCAGCTTCATCTTTGCACCCATGATGGACATTCGGAAGTGATTGAGGGTAGAACTATGATCGGGGATAATATGGGAGCGGGAAATATGAATGCATCATTGAAGGTTTGCTCTCGCTTTATTTTGCTACATTTTTTCATTCCGGCTTGTAAAAGTTGCAGAAGCAATACGAGGTATCTTACGAACTATCGTTATCATTTCCACTACGCTTTTCACTTGTGAATGCTCTTATACGTTTCAATGCTAATAAAGATTTCATAGAACTTGATGACCGTGGGATTGCAGTGTTCAAATTTCATGGAGTTACCTGCCCGGTAAATGCAACATCCTCCACTCGCGAATTTGGAAGCATGACGTTAATAACTGCTCGATCGCGCTTCCACAATTCACGTAGAGAGGAGTCTGCCTCCTTGTTATCTAGGCAACACACAACACGTCCACTCGCGTTTGAGCGCGCTCGGGATACTGGATTCTTCTTTCTTTCCATCTCTGCGTCTCCTATTCTCTCTGATCTCTGCCAGCGAGTCTCGCGTGGGTAGCGAGAGGGAAAACGAGCATGCAGCCGCCGGCCAGACAGCCAATGGGTGGTAGGGAGAGTGTCAGTGGAGTATGGGTGGCAAACGCGTGTGTCATGGGCGCGCTTTCAAACTTGATCAAACTCCGCATTCTAATCCCACCATTCCGCTCCTTTGCTGTTCATCATTTACTTTGTGGAAACCGCGCTCACTATCGCCATACTTGTTTCTAAAGTAGAATTGATGAATTATACATTTCACAGTATGGCCGAGTTCGACGAGGAAGGCCTGCCGATGGCGGGAGGCGACGACGACGACCTCGCTCCCGATGCGGCGCTTTTTGAGAATAAAAAGGTTTTTATTTTTAAATTATTAACGATTTACATTTTGAGCTATTGATCTTGATTAGAATATTGCCGTTTGTAGATCTCGTTCTACGTCATTGATGGCGGGCGGACCATGCTAACACCGAGCGACAGCGACGGGCTCGAGGAGGAAGAGGCACCCTTCAAGCGAGCCGCCAATGTACATTCGAGATGCTTGATTCCCAATAATTTTCCTTAGAGATTAAGCAACAAAGCTTTTTTGATTCTTACGCTAGAAACTGAATAAAAATAGCAAAAATAGTGAAAAACAATGTTCGTTACCAAAATATGACGGCATTTTCATTAGAGTTTTCATGCGATGAATACAACTCTCTCACTAGTCAGTGCATTTAGCTTCAAAACATTGAGGATGTACATATTTATTTACTAGCTTTCTAGGCAGTCTACCAACAGCTGCTGAAGATCGGCGTTTCGACGCAGCGCGTCCCCCACCATATGGCCGGCGTCATCGTCGCCAATACGGTAAGCGACGACTGTTATTGCGGCAAAGAGTGCTGACGCAGTCCGCGATATTAATGTTGACGCATCTTATTCTGTAGGCCAATTCCGTGCCCGCGGCACTTGGCGTCGACCGATTCTGCGAGGTCGTCCCATTGGACTTCGTCTCGAGTGAAGGCGTCGGAGCGGTGAAGGAGCTCGCCCTCGCAGGTGGGAGTGGGAATAAAAGAGGCGCTATTTGTTCGCCAACGGCATCGCTGACTCATTCCAGGATAATCATAATCATTCTCGATATACCATTAATGCGCCAGCAATGATTATTGATGGCAATAAAAATTCCACTTTTTCAGACGACATCGACATCGTCCACAGCAAGAATTTCGGAGGCTACGGAGAGGCCGACTTCTCCTCCATCATCCTCCACGCCCGTCGCGTCACCCGGAGGTGCGTCAGCCCGAGAATAATCTGCATCAGCTCGTCTTGACGCACTTCTACAGCTCTTGGCTTACAATTAGATGCTCTTTTCAGAATCGCAACCTCGAATCGACAGCTCTCTTTTTTCTACATCACCAACAACCCCAAGCCTTTCGGGCTGGGATCGTCACAATTTGTAAGAAAAAATAGTTTTCTAATTTTTAAATGAAAATTAGTTAATAAATAATTCTCGATTACAAAAAAAAGTAATGCATTTATTCCAGAAGCAAGCGGAGCGCAACATCAAGGATCTACGCGAAGCCGGAGGAGATTTTTCGTGCCTCTACATCGGAGACCCGGACGATGACTTGGAGATCTGGGTGAGATACCTTTTCATATTTAAATTAATATTTTCCCGCTGATTGGGCGGGAAGAATCCGCATTTGAAATAGTTGCAATTTTCCAATCTCTCAGCGTCATCTCGACGAGACTGTGTCGTGCCAGTCGATCGAGGAGCTCGAGAGCAAGTGAGCATTAGCATGTTTTATTTTGTCATAAAATATTTCCATTCAAAAAATAATTAATGAACATTTTCCAGCGTTTACCAGAAGTCGTTCGCCCCGCGCCCTTATCGTATTCTGCCACTGGAACTCGGGCCGGGCGTCGCCCTGGACGTCGGCGTGTGAGTCCCGCGCGGATTCCCTGACATACTGTAGCTTTTCAACATTAATTGTTTTTCAGATACATCCTTGCGTCCGAGGCCAAGCGCCCCACGGCATTCTACGTCGATCAGGCGACTGAACAGGTGTGGTGTAGTAAAGGGCGTCGTGTCGAAGATAGAGTGCGGAAGCGCTTGACGACGATTCCCATTTTTATAGTTGATTGTGGTGTAATAAAGGGCGTCCGAGTGCAGTACCACATGACGACGTTTCCCAATAAAATCTTACAGCGCGTCGAGACGCGATCGGTGTATCGCGTGAAGGAGAAGAAAGGGACGAATGGAGGAGGGGAGGAAAAGAATGGAGCTGAAGCCATGGAAGATGACGACGAATTTATCGAGAAGAAAGAAGGGAAGCCTGTGGAAATGGAGGCTAAGAACAGTGGTGGGGCTAATTTGAAATAGTTTTGTTTTCTATATATTTTCAATTTTTATTGGCTTTATTATTTTTACTTTAATTTTTCGATTATTGCAGGGACGCATGCCTCGTCGTCGTTCGCCTTCCGCGAAAGTGATCGGGCGCGATCCGAGCTCAAGCAGGTATTTACTTTCTCTGACGTCCTTTATTCCCATCCACTCCTGACTCGCCTTATTCTCTCCTCCCCCAGGCCATCGAACTCGGCGGCGAGAAGATCGTCTTCGAGCAGGACGAGATCAAGAAGCTCAAGACATTCCGACGAGGTACAGTGGAGTTGGGCAGCTTCTCAAAGCTATCGTACCTTTCTAGGACTCGTCCTTCTCGGCTTCAAGCCGATCACTGCCCTACGCGTCGACCGCCACGTCGAGCCCTCCCGCTTCCTTTACCCCAACGAGAAGGTATGGGGGCCCCGTACGGAATTCCTGGGATACGGTAGCAATTTTTTTTATATTTTCCATTGCAGACGACCACGGGTTCCCGTCGTTTATTCCGTGCGCTCCTTGATCGATGCGCAGCGCGTGAGCAGATGATGCTGTGCTATCTCAACTATGACAGTGGCAGCCGCCCACGACTTGTTGCTCTACTCCCATCCAAGGTGCGGCACAAACGCGCCGGGTTTGATTTTGCCGAGAAAAAAAGACAAACCTACCGGTTGGGTCATGAAACAGCAACTAACATGGTTGACGAATATGATACTATTCGGTGAAAATGACACCGTCCGAGTTTAACCGGTAAAAAAATCTGAAAGAAACAGCGGAAAAAAGTCAAACCAACCTGATTCTTTAAATCAGGCGAGCGATGCATCGTCCGACGGCTTCCACATGGTCGTTCTTCCCCTGGCGGATGATTGCGTCGATGGGCGTGCCATCGAGAAGGAGGCCCCCGCCGCCGAAGAAGGTTCGATTTTTGGTCCCGGACGGATTCCCGTTAAGTCTCATGATGAATACGGTATGACGGTATTCAGAGACGCCTGAGCAGGCTCAGGCAGCGCGCGCCCTCGTCAAGCGCCTCACCACCAAGTTTCAGCCCTACGAAAATCCGGGTCAGTTTGCGTTTCGTTCGGATAAGATTACGGTAGTCTTGGTTGAATGAAAGTCCGAGTCAGTTTGCGATTCGTGCGGATTTCTGTTCGCGATTCATTGAGGGGGAAGATTACGGTTCCTTTGAAGTGCTGCAAAGCTTCTACGGCATGCTGACGAAGTATGCGACGGGAGAAAAGCCGCGTGAGGTGGAGGATACCCTCAGTAAGTCGTGGGGTGCTTACTGGATTTATCGAGGGCAATACACAAATGTGTACCCTGAACTACTGTATTTAGTGGTGGGGAAATACACAAATTCGTACTGAAGCGTATTACAGAGCCGTTCTTCGAAAACGAGCGCGCACTGAGTCGGGCTCAGCCGCAGATAGACTCTTTCGTGTACGTTCTCTCCGTTTACCATCTGCCCCCCTTTTCCCTACCTTCTCACTTCTCCTTTCCTCCTGTCTTCACCTCCCTGTCCCTTCCTCTTCTATCCTACTTCCCTTTCAGTGATGCTTTCGGCGGGGCCATCGGTCCCGTTGCCAAAGCTCCCGCCAAGCGCGCAGCTCCCAAGGCAGCGAAAGACGCCGACGGTAAGGCAGGCTCGCTTGCATCTCTTGACGCCCTTCTTTCTCAGAAGCACCGAAGAAGGCGCGCGGAGCCAAGGCGTCGGATGGCGAGACCATCGACCTCATCAAGATGGCGCGCGATGGAAAGGTACGAGAATAATGTGAGCCACGGGAATGAACTACGCCATTGCAGCTCGGTTCGCTGACGGTCGTCGTTCTCAAGGCGCAGGCCGAGCTCGCCGGTATCGACATTCCACCCGCTGCCAAGAAGAAGGAAGACATCGTCAAGGTCATTGTCCAGCACCTCTCCAAGTGAGCAGCTGCTACCGTAATCTTGTCATTATGCGATCTCACGTGTAGATACTCCCATTCCGGTTGTATATCTGCTAATTTTATGTACCTCGTCATAAATTGTGATGTGAGTAAATTCCAATAATAATAATATGCGTTGTAACGAATCTCGGGAAACCTGTATAGTACTCATCGAGCAAGCAATCAATCAATAGTAACAACGTAACAAAGACCAGCAACAATGTACAGAACGAGGATATGGAAAACTATTTCATTAATCTATTCTTGATTCTTCCTCGACCTCTCCCTCCTTCCCTTGACCTTTCCGGCGGCTTCCTCGTACACGTCGTAATCACTTTCAGCCTGCGTCGTTTCCATTTGCAGCGGGATCAAATCACCGACATGCCGCCGCCTCACCGCCGAATAGATGGTCCCGGCTGGAAATTCCCCTGATTTTAGTTCGAATACCGTATTCTGGTAAACCTCGCTTGGATACGGTAAATCGCTGGATGCCGCGGAATGCCGTACAGACATCACATGAGGTGTGCTGGTGCTGCTTGCGGATCTGCAAAAAAAATCAATTGTTTTTTTCTTCGAAAAATGGATAATTAAACCTCTAGCATCCGCGGGAGTCGCTCGCCCGGCGCCCGTGTAGTCTTTTCGAGAATCGTGAATGGCATATTTCCTCGTTCCAGCCCGTCCACTTCCGCTCGTCCTCTTTTTCCATCCGCCCGCACGGGCTGCCACCGGATGGGGAAGGGGCACGTGAGGCTGAAACGCGGGAATTACTTCGTTTAGCATAATCAATTCGCCGGTATTACTGCGTTAGTAGGCAGATTGTAATCATACTTTTAGTAGGGCGAATCAGGCATTACTGCGTTTAGTAGGGCCAATCAGGGCACTACTGCGTTTAGCAGGCAGATTGTAATCAGGCATTACTACGTCTTGCTGGACGAATCCGGCATTTCTGTTTAGCAGGCAGATTCGAATCGAGCATTACTACGCTTAGCAGCATTGTGTATTCGTGTTCCAAAAATGCCACATTTTAGAGAGAAAAGGGCAGACGGCAAACGCAGTAATGGCCATAAAAATAAATTATAAAAAATGAAATAACAAAATTTTATACGCACTTCATCTCCAATCGAGGACATCCGAGGTCGTGGGGACACGGCGCATGAACGGTTGCGGGGGGAAGTTGTGTCGGAAGCGGGACGTCGGGAGGGAGCTGGAAATAATATCGATTAATTAATTAATTATGGTTATTAATCAATCAATACCTGCTCCCGAATGATCTGGAATCGCTCGTAGTCCGAGAGTCGATCTTCGTACAGCAGTCTCGACGTGACTTCGTTCCATCTGCAATTGGATGCCATAATATTCACCTCAAGAGCGCCAGCTTGGATTCACACCACAAGCGCGCCAGCTCCCCCTGACTCACCTGCCATGCTCCTTGAGCAGTGCCTCCGTCTTATCCCGCACCAGCATCTGTCCCGCCGTCACGAGATATCCGCGAACGTCCATGAGCGGCGCGAACGAGTCGAATTTTCCGGATTCAATGAGGATCAGGAATCTGGAAGGTACCGTATTCTAGATAGTCGTGGTGAAACCCCCGTGACATACCGATTGGTCCGCCTCCACAGCTGATCGATGAGCTGGAAGCGCGCTTCTTGGTTTGCAAATTCGATGAGTGTGCGGTGGCAGATAACGACGTCATACCTGTGAGCTTACGGTATTTTTCCGTTCGGGTACCCTAACGCAAGGTTCGTAACCGTCAAAGAAGTCTACTGAAGCCTTCCGTTCGTGACTACTGTAGTTTTCCACCCGAGAGGGGGTACCGACTTGGTCTGGAGGGAGGGGACAAGGTGGCGCCGGAAAATGACGCCCTTCTGCACGAGGGCGTGCTCGCCTTCCACTGCAGCCGCGGCAGACGGCTTGTCGCCCTGGAATAAATCGATAATAATTAATCAATATTCTGATCAGTCAATGAATAATTTATTCAGTATCTAATCAGTATTGCACTTTGCCCGGACTGTCTACGAGTCCGCTCACTGCCTCTTTTCCGTCCGTCTGATGTGGCGGCGTTCTCTTCCTCCTCTCCCTCTCCTTCGTCAGCCACGTTCAAACACGGTGAGGGTCCCGCGCGGAATGCCCTCTTTAATTTGCCGTACAGTAAATCAGCGATGGAGGCGAGTACGCGGAGCGTCGCGTCGATCAGCATCAAGGAAGAGGACGAGGTAAATCAAGGAGCGGATACAGTATTCCGGAGGAGAATGCGCTAACCTGCGCATCATAACCTTTGGTTTAAATTTTTAAATAATCTACTCTAGACGGATAAAGACCTTTCCGTCGATCCGGAGACGGCGCGTTTTCCGGAGGCTGGTGGGAGCATGAATTTTCTCGTCGTCAACACGACGTCAAACAATCTCGCCATAAAGGTACCGTATACAATTGAGGAGGGAGGGAAATCGCGGTGGGACCCCTGCAGATCAAAATAACAAACTCGCGCATGTTCGACGTCTCACCCGTATACCAGCGGATCGACTCGCAGAAGGTGATTGTTCGGGTCCTGGGGGGCGAGAAGAAGATAAACCCGTATGGAACTAGTCCCAGGTTAAAATGACCAGAGACCGTAATCATGAAGACAAGATACCGTACCCCCGAATGGAACTAGTCCCGGGTCAAAAATAACTCATTGCTCAGGCCGGCAATATCTGCGTATCGCGGAAGCTCCGTGCAGGATGAGAAGATGGGCGTATACTACTGTATCATTCCCCATGACATCAAGGACGCCAAGATGGTACGGTATTTACCGTGATATACCGTAGTGGAACGATAAATACCGTAATGGTCGTTTACATAGCGTAGGTAAGGTAAATACCGTAATGAAGCTAGAAAGATACTGCCGGTACCGTAACCCGCTGAATTCAGGCATTCAAGTAGTGGAAGGAGGCGAATGAGAAGAAGCGATGCAAGCGAGTCGTCGTATTTTTGCGGACAAAGGAACCGGAAGATGAGCTGCTTATCGATTGATTGGATATCGATCGATCGCATATCGATTGACTGCCCTACACTATTACAACCACTTTTCCTCTATTCATTCACATGCAATGTGTCACTTGGAGTATCACCAATAAAGACTATCAAACTCTTGCGGTGTTAATATACGGTACATTTGAGCGCCCGTTCAAATTTGGATACGGTACATTTGGGCGCCAATTCAAATTTGGATACGGTACATTTGGGCGTATCCGCTAGAGATCTGGATACGGTAACTTCTAAACTGACCCTCATAACATCCATCGCCATTCGAGTCATGTGATCGTTGGCATCCACTGCGGTGTACTCGCGGATGGCATCGCCGTATCTGCAAAATAACAATTTTACGAGAGGCTGAGTATCATTATGCGAGCTACGCAGCCAAATAGCGGTATGGCTGAAAAGAACGTACATCTCTCGAAGCGCCCAGAAGGCTCCACCCACTCCGGATCCAAAGTCGAGAACCGTCTCCGGTTGGAAATCTCTAAAATCAATCGATCGATATTTTTGTAAATATAAATAAATACATTGATTAATTTATGAAACGTACTTTTTGGTCGGCATCTCATCCAGGGCGCGGGAAACATCGGCAAAGTTGGGCGTAAGTCCAGACTCTTCTTTCGACGCAACTTCCATTGGCTTCCAGTTGTAGTTAGATCTGGATGAATTTCTAGTTTATTCCTCCAGCCACAGCCTTACTTTCTGAGCTCCTTGTCCACGAGATTCTTAACCTGCCGCTCGAGCTCTTCTCTCTAAAAACATTTATTTAATAAAATTAATTCGTAATTTAGATGGTAATACTGAGCATTATTTAACACTCACAACATGCTGTCCCGTCTTCTCGTCGAAGTACTCGTCACCGTCATTTTCGTCTCCGATTTTCTTGCGCATCTTCTCACGGACTCGGGCTCGCGTTGCTTGCATAATTTCGGAACTGGCGGGGAAGCGTCTGGAATAATTGATGATAGTACCGCTGAACAAAATGTTGGGATAGATTCTCGGAGCACAATCCTCAACAAACTTGCTAACCTATCTGCAACATTCTTCGCCACTTGATCCGCCTCGTTCTGAGCATTCGCGGAGGACCGTCGCACTAAAATGTTTTGTAATGCTAGTAAAATCAGAATGATCACTTTTATAAGTGCTTCTCGCAGGCCGACGATGGCTTCTTCAGGAAGGCGATACACGGAATTGCGGCTACCTGACTTCTCCTGAATTACTTGTCTCGATCGGGAACAATTAGATGATTTCGTCCTCCCATACAAAATCGCCCTTTTTCAGCATTTTCCTTTCAATGTTAGCATTTCAAGTAAATGGCTCTACCTTGTTATCGGTGATGGACAAACGAACGACGGAGCGGTCGTTTGTGATAGCGTTGATGGAAATGACGTCGGCCTGATGAATTCATTTTATGCTTTTATCGGATTCATATCGGCTTCGATTCGGTAAAGAAAATGCCAATAGTACGAATAGAGAATGAACGTTTTGTTTAAAGAGAGCTGCACGCTACCTTGCCGTCGACTTCGCTGCGTTCCATGACGGACATGTCGAGAGCTGCTGATACGCATCTTCTGGAATAACACAAGAATAATAGTTGCGGAGGTCAACCTCTCAATAAAGATAAATAGGATAAAATACAGACCTCGAAATCAGTGATACTCCTGTGGGGTGGACGAGAAGGCTGCGGTACAATCGGCGGTTAGGTGGTAGCGCAGCCCTCATGGCGGGAAACCGAATCGCGAATCTGCCTTTCAAAAAAATCCAAAAATAAATGTCTAATGTCTAGAAAAGAATTAATCGGTAATTATCACTTTCTCAAGCATACCATCAATGAAATTTACAGTGCGTTTTGAACTCTCTCATACATTTACGCGGCGAATATTCGAGGAAGTTGTGTTTGTCTTATGCAGTTATCGTGATTTAAATTGCCGAATGCCAAATTCCCCCACCCCTGCCGTCGGGGAACTCGCCCATGCCCCTGTCCCCGGTTGGAGAGGTGTAGAGGATTTTTTTCCGTGGAATGTGCAATGAGACGAAAAAGACGCGGAGGGATCAACGATTTATCACAACATCTGAACGAAACTTACGAAAATAACAAAGACTAGTTGAATGAAGTAAACTCATCGACTAGGCCTTATAGAGGCTCGTTTTTGCTCAAGTTATGGGCCAGGATGGCGTCTTTGCACGCCTCAAAGACACTCTCCCTGGTCTCCTCCGTGGCAGGGGCGGCTGCAATGCGAACGTTCAACAAAAATATATTATCTTGGATTGTAAAAGCCTGACCGAAACTTCTTTCCTAACGTGATACTTCGAAAATTTGTGAAACATACCGGCAGTGGGGGCTGCGGCGGCAGGGGCAGCGGCAGCGGGAGCTCCACCTCCGGAAGGGACGGACGCCAGCTTCTTCTTGCCATCGGCGATCAAATCGGCGACGGTCTAATTTCAGCTGCTGCTCCATTGTTAGTCATTTGCGTGTTATGCCTCTTGGAAGTTGATGCCCCGTCACTGCGCTCTAATTCGGACAATTGTCACGCTTTTTGCAAGGGCATACAAAATCAGTTGAAATGGATTTATAGGTAACCGGATACGCTCAAAATTTTTAAAATATTTTCAACTTCTCAAAACTCATATTTCGCTAAATCGACCCAAGTTGGAGTCGAATATCGCGATTTTGAGGGTACTAGGGAACGGAAATTTGTTTCCCCATATTTTTTAATACTTTACTGTAGTCGCCGGACTTAACTAAATAGGTCTGGCCCAGCCTCCCGAGAAAAAACGGCCCGAAAAAAATCGATATAGGTCAAAAGTCTAATTAAAGAAGGTGTAACAGGAAAATCTGGGTCATATAAGTGACCTAGTACATATTTTTCTCCACGTTCGAATTAGTCACAAAACAATCTTCAAAAATTTTTAAACCCATCCCCAGCCTTAAAAATTCAGTCAAAGTAGGTATCGATTTTTCGAAAAATGGCCTGATCTACCAAATGAAAAGTGAAATCTTTAAATTGTAATATAAAGCCTGTCGGAAACTTCTTGGAGCATTGTTCCGAAAGCCCAAAGTGAGTCTGCACAATTCTCTCGATATTTTCGCAAAAATGACCATTTTTGGATGCGCAACGCCGAGATTTATGCTGTATATTGTGAAATAATTGAACTGGAAATGTTGGAAATCATAAAATTACATAAATTTATGCTTACGAAGTTTGAGCTTGGGACACTATACAGAAGGGACAACTTCTTTCCCAAGGTGGCATTTCGAAAATTAGTAAAAGAAACATACCGGCGGCAGGGGCAGCGGCAGCGGGGGCTCCACCTCCGGAGGGGACGGACGCCGACTTCTTGTCCTCGTCCATTTCGAACTCTGCAACGAGAATATCAGTATCAAGCAGAAAAAACTTTAGAGGGGCATAAATTACGATATATAAAAATCGAATAATCAGAATTTCGAATAATTGCCACGTAGAGAAGCAAGACGCCGTCAGGTGTGTGTGGCTAACTACGGTATTAATGCATTGAAGGTGTGTTGCTTACTACGGTATTAATGCATTGAATCGAAAACTGATATAATTGATCATCTTTCATTCATTCTTATATCAGTCGCAGTTCGAATCGGGAAGTGGGCGAAGCATTCTGTTCGTCGTTGCCAAATACGGCCAAACCGAGCGGAATTTTCGCACTAATTGCGTATTTGCATTATTGAAAGTTCGTTGCCGATTTTTGGGTTTTTGAAGGGCTCAATTATTGGGGCGGTCAAACAGAACGTTGCTGGTGCTGCAGATGCCCCAGATGACGTGTGCCCTCAGGCCGAATAATTTCTGAAATTGCGTTTATGTTATGCCATTATCGTGATTAAATGAGTGCGTTATCGTGATTAAATGAGTGCTCAAATGCACCGAAAGACAGCGAACCGTTGAAGGTCTAGCAGCAAAGATGAGCCGGACGAAATTAGACAATCGGATTCGGACACTGATTGAGCGTAGAGTCCAATGTGGGCATCGCTCGATGGCAAGTGCTGACATGGAGGACATTCCATGCTTCCACTTCGCACCTTTCAAACGCTTGTAACTCGGCGTAGAAAGGACTCCTCTCGGCCATCAAAGAACTATATTTCTTGGAATTTTCTCATCTTTCGAACGATGTAACGTTCATAGCCTTTTATGCAAGTGCTGACATGGAGGACATTCCATGCTTCCACTTCGCACCTTTCAAACGCTTGTTACTCGGCGTAGAAAGGACTCCTCTCAGCCATCAAAGAACCATATTTCTTGCAATTTTCTCCTCTTTCCAAAGATGTATCATTCATAGCATACTTCGGAAGCGTTGTCAGGTTGAGAACATTCCTCACTTGATTACTTTGATCGCTCATAGCAAAAAACCGCGCACGTGGATTTGGATGATTCTTGGTAATTGTATGTTTTCGACCACGGCGAACAAGATGAAAGTAATTTCAAAGAACGGCACTCGCTCCAACACCAAGATTTCGATTTTGTGTTTTCTGTTCGGGACCATCTCGCAGGTACCGGGTTACGGTAGATATCACGTCTTGTAGAGCATAGTCGATTTACTACGATCCATACTCAATTGAATCTCGAACGTGCACTGTGGGTGAGCAATAATCATCCGAAAAACGCAAAATGGGTTTCCAGACGCTTTTTCGCACTTTGCGTTCCCTATCTGTAGCCCAGTCAGGACAGGGGCACTTCGGTCCACATTCCACAGTTCCTGTTGTCTTGTCGACTTGTCGTATCACGCCAGTTGGGCATTCCACAGGATACCAGCAGAGGCCTCCCGATCGCGTTCGGGCGATTGCTACTCCTTTGGGAATGCATTTGGTGACATTGATCACTGCGTCGATTTGGCTTCCATCGAAGGAGGTTGGGCATCGTGTTGCAGAAGCTCCAGGCAGAGTGAATGCTCCAATTATTATCATTGCAAGCATTGTTGCCATTCTAGTTCCAGATCGTAGGCGGCGGGCAAGCGGAGGGGAATTCGGTTGTTGTGCATTATAACCTCCTGCTATGGGTATCTGTTGGCTGTTGGATTGTGGAATCACAGTTGTATTGTCGGTGATCTCCAGGTCGTACAGCAGTTAGTTGCTTCTTCTGGTGGTGAATGCTGTTGGCAGCGCGTGCTTCTCCAGTCGGGCCATGTCTCCTGGGAAGAATCGAACAGTCGATGATCGTTCTCTAGCAGAGATAATGACTCCGAGCTTCCATTTTCCTCGTTCCGTCTTCTCATCGTGAATGAGGACTATGCTTCCGTTCTTAGGGGTGTTCGACGACGTTGATCTAGGTAAGGCTGGATATTTATACAACAAATTAGATGCTCTCAAAATTCTACTCTCACAAAAAATCAGTATCGTTTTAATTACTGAAACCTGGTTGTCAACTAAAATCCCCGATTCGATGATACTCCAAGATCATTCAGAAAACTACAATATCTTTCGCCGCGATAGAGATAAGCGTGGTGGCGGCGTGGCCATCATCGTCCATTCCTCCCTCTCGAGTGCCATAGTCAAAGAATGCACCGTCAAAAAGTCTCACGAGTTGATTGCCATTGATGCCGATGTAAATGGCGACATCATCCGTTTGATCTGTGTCTATAGAACCCCCAGCTCCCCCGACCAATTATTCGGCGAGCTCATACAGCTTCTCCAAGAGCTGTGTGCATGTCCACAGCCAACCGTTCTCGTGGGAGATTTTAACCTTCCCGACATTTCATGGCCCCTAACTAGCAGCAGTAGTCAACATTTAACGAGTATTTCCCAATACTTCATTGACTTTACCGAGTCGGTGGCTTTCGATCAACTGGCACAGCCGGTCATACGGGAAATTTCTGCAGAAAATTATGAATATTCCTGAATATCGCACAGCTTGTCAAACGGTAAATGTCTGGAATTTGTCGACCTCATTATCGCCTCATTACCGAGAAAATTTCGAGACATTCTCTCATCCTCAATCGAAAGATGCGGGCTGTCTATCTTTTTGATGGGAAGAGAAAGCAAGTTTATTGGACTAATGGAACCTGTAGTAGGCTCATAAGACACTCAACTATGATCAATAATGTTTCCGTATTGGTAAATAATGGAAGGGATGCTTCGAGCACAATTTCCCCGTACAGTTCCCAGGGTGGGCATTGTCTTATGCCGAAGGTTCAGTTGATTGTCAAATTAGTGGTGGTCCTTGATGGTTCATCGTGGGAACCACTCCCGTCATTACGTATTCGAATCGAAAGCGTTTTTGAGTCAGTGGGATGTAAGTAACCGTCAACAGATGGTGCCCGGTCGACAAAAGTGTTGATTTCCGACCGTCTGTTGAAGTACAGGCATTCTCATTCACGCACAGAAGTCATGTACTGAAGCGCAGAATCTGGTGGTCGATTTCGGCCGTCTAGACCGAAACCAGTTTCGGAGACGCGCGGCGACTTTCTCAGCCTTGGAGGAAACTTTTTTCCGAAAACGAATCACACCACGAGAATCCTCAGGATCTTAGCTACAAAGTTACAGAGAGCT
>JACMIG010001029.1:6395-23758 GCA_014805385.1 Levipalatum texanum
TCAATATATTGGTGCTATACCAATAATGTCAATGGGCAATACCACTAGGCTTCGAATCGCGTCCCTCGAAAATAATTAAATACAAAACAATCGTGATGAAATTACCGGAAACTTTCTAATCAACCTGATACATGGATAACCGTTCTATCTACGCTTTTGTAATTCCAACACGCAGCATCGTCGTTTAATTGCAGGAGAAATTCGCATCTGCTACGGAAGTTCTAGGAGAAGTTCGCTCGAAGAAAATCAAGTACTGCAAGGAACAGGTATTGCCGAGAACCGAAAAGAATTGTCGCGATCCACAGTGTGGTCATGGATACTACTGCATTTAGCGAGCAACCCCATTTATACTACTGCGTTTAGCGAATAATTAATTTTGATCGAATTACGTACAGAAAACGGAATTAGGATAGAGTGTCAGATAATGGCTGAAAAATTGGCACACTCTGAACTCTGATAAGTGGTGTAGTAAAAGTCGTCCAGATCATTGGGGGAATGCACCGTGGTGTAGTAAACGTCGCCCTGCCTGCAGGAAGATAACGAAAAGCGCAAGCTGGAGCTCAAGGCCGAGATCAGCCAGCAGAAGAAGCGACAGCATGAAAGTGAAACAACTCTTACAGTCACAGATGAGCAGGTGAGTCCATATTTTGTTTTTTTTATTATTTAAAAATGTATATTATTATTAAAAGTCACTAACAAAAATTTCCTCTTTTTAACTTGTTTTACAATATTTTATAAAAATGTTTTAAAAAATTAAAAAAAAACATTTTTTAATGTTTTTTTACAGATTCGAGAAATGAAGCCGCGCCGCATTGCCGAAGTTACTTCTGGGCTGCCGGCTAAGGTTTGAAACATGAAATAAAATTCAATCTTGACCAACTGCCTATCAAATTTTTTTGATGGCGGTGGTTTAAAAGACTTTCCTTCTTCTTTTTATGCTTTACTTTCTCAACGTCGGCCACGGAATGCAAAAATGGCGCTAGGAACGCCATTTTTATGTGTAACTTTCGCAAAAATCGGGGCACAATGAAAATATTGCGAGGACGTAAAATCTAAAAATATAAAAATTCAGGCCATCGCAATGCCGGAGACGCTCTCTTACTACGACCTCGACGGTGCTCGACCGAAGACGCGGATGCGCTATGCCAAGATCCGCGGCCTTTACACTGACTACCACATGAGTGAGGTCGAGGAGATGATGCTGCAGGTATTGATTTTTAATTATTGATTTTATTTTTTTTAAATCGATAATATCGATCGATAACTTCCCAGGAGCGCGACGAACTCGCTCTGGAGAAGATCCCCACGTACTCCGACACCTACATCGCCAGGCTCGATGTCGAGAAAGTCAAGCAGAGGTTGGGTGTATTTCGATTTCCTGATGACGTCATCCGCCAATTGTGCACACCTAGTAATATTGTAGTGCACACTATTTTCAATTATGAGTAAACGTCGCCCTATCATACAGTGCACTCTTTCCTACGATTGATAAACATCACCTCCCAATAGTACACACTCCCTTCTAGGATTAAGAAACGTCGCACGGTGTTAAAAGCACACTCCCCCATTCCAGAATATCGGCGTTGAAGAGGGAGCGCGAGGAGCGCAAGCTCGAGAACAACGAGATAAACGTCGATGAGTACCGAAGGAGGGTGAGCGATAGTTTATCACAATTTGCTATGCAATTTAACTATAAATAAAAAATGCGCGGGAAATTCTAATTAAAAGAGCGGGAGTTCAAATCGTGCATTTGCAGTTCCTGAAGGCAAAGGAGGAGACGGCGTCGCTGGAGGTGTTCCTCGGCGTCTACCGCAAGCACAGCGACCTCCTCGACAAGTGGAAGGCCATGCGTGTCGACGAGTTCATGGAGGTAGGGAGGAATATTGTCGAGAACCGAAATGAGGATTTATTGTACCTCGGTGCCGTGGGAAAGTGCAGCCATTGATCTACATTGGCAATATCACAATTCCAGTTCTGAAACGTTCTGAAGAAAGATCGGTTTAATGAGAGCATTGTCGAGAGCTCATATATAATGTTAGTAATATATTACCCTGTGGTAGTTATTGGGCGGTCTGGGAGGGGATTCTACGGAGAGCACCGCACGAGTGTTTTCGACCATATACGCGTATCTTCTCTAGGGAAATAATCGATAGATGATATTGATTTATTCCTTTAGGGCTTCGAGCAGATCGCGGACTACGTCGAGAGCATCTACAAGAGGCTCACGGGGAATCAGGGCTCGGCGGTCCTCGAGCTCCGCGACTCCTCGGATCCCTTCCAGGAGGGCGTCCAATTCAAGTATTTATATTTATTTATTTATTTTAAATTTCGCGCAAAATTTTCAAACGAAAGGTATTGTGCAGCGCCAGAGAACTTGTAAAAGACTTGTGCTGTTTAGCAGACAGCTCTATTTGTATCTTCGAGAATAAAAGGAATCTGTGGCTTAATTTGGAACGCTATTTGACCATGGATTCCAGCCAAAGTGTGGAAGAAATCAGAGACCGATTCCTTATTGGCGCCAAGATATGAGAGGCGGAAATTTCGACTCGCGGAACGCGATTTACAAATTCTCTGGCGCTGCACAATACACTACGGCTCAAGTACTAACTTTTTTCCTGAAAAAATAATACTTTAGAAATTTTAGACGGAAAAAATCATTTTTTTCAAGACTAATGAAAATAATTTATAAAACTTAATAAAATAAAATGCGTTCATTCAGAGTCCGCCCTCCGAAGAAGACGTGGAAGAACATCCAGAATTTGTCGGGAGGCGAGAAGACGCTTTCTTCACTGGCACTCGTCTTTGCTCTACATCGATTCCGGTGAGTTGGGGGGGGAGAAGGGGAAGATGGGAAGGTAGGGGATTGGGAGTAGGGAGAGAAGGAGGAAGTGGAAGAAGATGAAGAAGACTTAGAGAGGGCGGGATGTAGTGGAGGATGGAGGAGGGGGAGAAGGGGTTGGGTGAAGGAGTCGGAGGGGAGTGGAGAAGTGTATGGGGAGGAGGAGAGGGTGAAAAGAAATAGCGAGTGTAGAGGAGAGGAGGAGGGAGATGAGCGAGAAGAGGAGAATGGATGAGGAGATAAAAGAAGGAAAGGAAAATATGAGGGATCGGAAGAGGGGAGTGGAGTGGGGGAGAGCAGTGGAAGAAGAGGTGTTGGAGTAATAGGAAGAAACGGGGGAAGGATGAGGAGATGGGAGGCGGAGGAGGATGAAGGGGAGGAGAGGGAAAGGGAAGGGGAAAAGGAAGAGGGAGGAGAGGGTGAGGAGGAAGAGGAGGCTCTTTCAGTCCCACGCCCATCTACATCATGGACGAAATCGACGCAGCCCTCGACCACAATAATGTCACCATCATTGGGCACTACATCAAGGTATTTTAATTATAATTAATTAAATTTAAATAAAAATTATTCCGAAAAATAAAAAAATCGATAAAAAAGAATATTTTGACGGGATAATTTACCTCAACAATTCAATTGGTATAATATGCGCACCAATTATATTCGATGGTATAAACCGCGCACGCGCCGTGCAATACTCGTATAAACCGCGCATCTTCAGCACGGATTCAATCTTCCCAACGCGAGGGTGCGCGAGAACAACGCGCAGCACATCATCATTTCCCTCCGCAACAACATGTTCGAATATGCTCCCATGCTCTTTGGCGTTTACAAGGTAATTAATAATTAATTAAATATTATTTTATAAACAATAAAAAAATCGATTTCATCAATTTCAGCTCGACAATATCTCTCTGCACGTCGAGGTGGACGTAGAAGGTGTCAAGAAGCAGGTGGCGCCCAAGATGTAAGCTTATAAAATCAATAAGTCAACAAATCAATATTATTTTAGAGCGTGCATGAACAGGTTCGGTAAGTACCTCAAGAAGAACACAAAACTACAAGAGGGACTCTATGGCAAAGTGGTCTGGAAGAAGAACGAGAAAGGAGAGGTGAGACTTGAATTATACAATAATAATAATTAATATATTTTAATCAGTTGGTCAAGTCGCGGAGCATTGAGCTGGAGGATGAGCGAAAGGAAGGGGAGGCGGAGAAGGACGTGGCCGAGGTTCAAGGGGTGCCGGCTGAAGGCAAATCGACCCTGATCAAGCCGGCGAATCCGGTGAGTGCTAATGCTGGGGAAAAGCTTCATTCACAACAGCGTAGAAAAATCAATAAATCAATAAATAAAAAAAATCTATGTAGGAACTAAAACTGTTTGAACCTTATTACTTCGTATATTTTCAGTTAGCGCACAGGCTGGTGACGATTTTCGACAAGACCACGGGGAAACATGACAAGGTATTGTCGAGATCCAGCAGATTTTATTCCGAAATGGTGTTTGGTTCTCGACAATATGCCTGCGTGGGAGAAAAGAGGGTTAACGACAATACTTTGAAGGTTGCTCCGATGGGTCCCGTGCAGCCTGAGGTGAAAGGACTCCAGAAAGCGACAGTCAAGAGGGTGATTGACACCAAGATCGATGACACCAAGGCCAATCCCCCGCCTAAGAAGAGCAGACCAAGCAAGCCAGATGAAGCGGAGACGAAATCCAAGGACGACACAGTAAGCGGATATTGTCGAGAACCAACTTCCTTGCTATGATATTTCTGCTATGAACATCACCTCATAAAGCCACGGTGGTAATACAAAGCTACTTGGTTCTCGACAATAGATTCCCTCTCAACCTTCAATATTCAGGTAGTGCTCATGGAGAAAGAGACGGTTCCCTCTTCGAAGCAGGCCAAGGCCGCGGAGACCAAGACCCATCCGCCCGCCAAGAAGAGCAGACTAAGCAAGGCAGAAGACACTGAGAAGTCGAAGGAAGATCAGGTAAATAAAAGAAGATAATAATATTGTATGTATGATATTGTCGAAAACCACCAGGCTTCTAATTCTTATTATCAGCGGAATAAATGTTCCGGACTCTACGCTCATCGCCCTGCGATCTCTCTAAACTGTTTTCTCGTTTCTCTAACCGCCAGACAACGAGAGAACGCGTGCAGTCCGGAACGTTTATTCCGCCGACAATACGTTGTCAGAGCAGTGTGGAGAGATAATGATAGCAAGGGAATTAGACAGTGGAAATTAGGTTCTCGATAATATTTCACTTTCAGGCAGAGACGCCCTCCTCTTCGAAGCAAACTAAGGCCCATCCGCCCGTCAAGAAGCCAAGCAAGCCAGATGCGGCGTCGGAGAAGAAGAAGGAAGGCACGGTAAGCGGCGACTATTGTCAAGAGCCCAAGCAATTCTAATTTCCCGTTCCGCGACACTGTGTTTATCTCATATTCCCCTTCTGTATCTCCGGAACAACAAGAGCTACGAAGCTGAAATTTTGCATGCTAGTTGGACCTGGATTCCAACCGAAGCCTGCAAAATTTCAACTTAGTAGTTCTTGTTGTTCCGGAGATACAGGAAGCTGACATCTTGACTCCCGATCGATAAGTTAGAATTGCTTGGGCTCTTGACAATAATTGTAAGACATTGTCGAGAACCAACTTCGTTGCCTTATTCCTTGTCAGCGTGAATTATCTAGCGCAAATTCGGAACCAGCCATATAAGAGGCATGCAACTAAAATAATAGAGTTTTGGAACACGTGTGTATCCTGAACCGCGAGAGATAACGTAATACGAGAGACGCAGATAAAGAGAGACGAAGAGAGAAAGCTCTCGTTCTCTGTGTCTCTCGTTTTATGTTATCTTTTTTGGCTCACGATACACACGTGTTCCAAAATATTATTTTAGTTGCACCCCTTTTAGATGGAATTAGACACCATGCTAAATGAATTTTCGGTCCATGAGTTCTCGACAATATTTTACTTCCAGGAAGTGATCGCGGTGGAAGCGACGGTCCCTAAGCAGATCAAGGCCGCGGAGACCAAGGCCCATCCCCCGTCCAAGAAAAGCAGGCCCGGCAAGGCGGACGATACTGAGAAGTCGAAGGAGGATCAGGTAAATATTATAGATAAAGACAATAATATTGTCGAAAACCAGGGAATTGGACATCGTGGGATTTAGGTTCTCGACAATATTTTATTTCCAGGCAGTGATCGTGCTGGAAGATACGGCCACCCCTCCGAAAAAGAAAAAGCCAGCGGAGCCCAAGGCCATTCCACCCACCAAGAAGGGCAGACCAAGCAGGGCGGATGAAGAGGCCGTATGTAAAGAATATATATTGTCAAGAACCAAATAAATAGCTGAGAATTCGTGGTCCACTGCCTGTCTTCTCTCTCTCCGTAGATTGTCGACGAACCAAACTCGTCCAGGACAATACAATCATCGCCCTACGATCTCTCACCACTGTTCTCTCGTTGTCTGACGGTTAGAGAAACCAGAGAACAGTGGAGAGAGATCGCAGGGCGATGAGCGTATTCTCCGGAACGTTTTTCCGCCGACAAAAATTTCGCACCAAAGAGCGGAACCCTTTCCATTGTCTGTAACCTATAAGACAACGAGGGAAACCCCGTTTTCAATGGAGAGAGAACAGTCGTGTACGGAACGAAGTATAAGAACCTTCTGGGTCGACGATAATACCGTAGTCACCGCTCGACTCTCACAGGCAATTAGGCACCGTAGGAATTCAGACTTGTGGCTCTCGACAATAAAAGCTTTGTATTTGTTGTCGAGAGGAAATAGGGCTGTTTTAGGAATTAAATAGAAGCTTGGCTTTCGACAATAAATGCTCTATATTTATTATCGAGAACCAATAGGTTTTTAACCCTTTACTTTCAGGTTGTAATCATGGAAGAGGAGACGGTCCCATCGCCGAAGAAGGCGCCTCCTTCACCCTCGAAGAAGGGAGCAGCGAAAGCACCGGTAGATTATTGATTTATTGATTTTAATAATGCAGTATATTTCATTCACTGTTTTCAGGTCAAGCGATCGCCCGCGAAGAAGGAGTCTGCTTCATAGAGGAACGTGAGGACATTCCAGCCCGATAAAAGAGTGAATAAACCCAAGTTAAGTATTGATTTAAGCCATAATAATTAGTATCATCAATAGTAGTCCCTGATTCGATTCCCGATGTTTGTACATGGTTTCTTTCGTTGCTTTACAGTGTATGCTGCATATTTCCGAATCTCTGAAATTCTTCTTTTGAATGAGTAAATTAAAAACCACTGTAAATTTTTTGATAATTTACGAGATAAATATTATTTATTGTCGAAGTTCCAAACGCGTCTTGAAGACAGGCGCCTCTCGTCTGATCAGAAATAGCGCACGGGTTGTCACGGTTAATGCAGTGGTTAGCGGATGACCTGTTCGGTATCAGCGCTGCCGCGAGGAATATAAAGGTGTCCCTTTGCCTACATGCTTATTATGTTACCAGAAGAAGGTCCTGAATATTTTAGAGCCAAACTCCTCATATTCGCGGAGTAATAGATAGGGGTGGAATTTTTGCGTGCATAGTCAAAATTTGACAACCCGTGCAACACGGGAAATAGCAGATCTCGGAACTTTCATCATGTCTCCTTCCCGCACCCATCAGACGGAGGAAATGACGTTCATCAGCACGCGACACTCTGCTCTTCTCTTTAGTTTCGTCATTCTCACTCATTGTCACAAAGACCCACGGCCTCTCGTCTTTCGTCACATGCTTCCGGATGCACTTTAGATTCCAATCTACGCTCGAACCATAGAAGGCCACACAAATCAAGGTCTTATCACGACAAGATGTCTTTCGCCCCTCCGGCTATCACTGTCTGACCGCATTCAACACCTCGGCATCGAAGTCAGTGGCCCTTCGGGCGAGTTTGTTTTGACAAAATTCTGCCTTGCGGACAGCGAGAGAGTATCCGCGATGAGGAGAGGGCAGAGAGGGAGAGGGATGAGTCTGGATGGGAGAGAAGAGGAGGAAGAGGGACGAGGAGAGGGACGAGAAGAGGAAGAGGAGAGGGAAGAGGCCCGCCAGATTTCGACGGCAAGTCATACACATGACCCACCGGCCCCTTGCCAAGCTGTCGGAGGAGGATCGCTCACTGTCGGTGGAGGATGGAGATAGGGAGAACTTCCAGGGTAGGGTTTAATTATATATTTATTTATAATATTTACATCGGATCAGGCTAGAGACGCTGGAATAGATATTGTCGGGCACCGAAAAGCTGCGAATTCCCACCTGGGATTAGACGCCATGAATAAGAAGGCATTTGGTTCCCGACAATAAAGGGTCAGACATCTCGATTACCGGGAGACACCCCCACGTGGTTGCTTACACCCACCCTTCATCGCATGAGTCAAGGGCTCTTGGCCGTCTGGTGTTTCCTCCTACCCTACAGTCTCTCGCTTTGTCCCTCTCGCCTCCCTAGAGAGTACACGATCGCGGAGACGCAGAGATACTTACAGAGGTCGCCCCGGTGCAAGAAGAGAACTCTCTCCATGTGAAAGCGCTCACAGAGGAGAACTCCCTGCCACTTTCCAACGAAGAGCGCGCTTGCTGTGCTCAGCATCTGGAGTCAGTCCTTTTGCTTTATTTTATTGTGTGTTTTATTTGAATTCCTCCGGGAATTCACGGTGTAAAAGTGTTTCGCTCAAGCTCCGAAAAGTTCGGCGGGAAACTTTCGGTTCTTTTGAGCGGGGAAGGGAAGAGGAGGAGAGGAGGGGGAGGAGAGAAGGAAGGGAAGTGGAGGTAAGGGGGAGGAAGAGGGAAAATAGAAGAGGGGAGAAGGAGGAGTAGAGGAGACGTAGAGGATGGGAAGAGGGAAGAGGATGAGGAGGAGGAATAGAGAGGAGGAGGAGAGGGGAAGGGAGGAGAGAGGAGGTGAAGAGCGAATGAGGGCGATGCATGTGCCAAATTATCCGAGCGCTAAACGAGAAGTTTACCAGGTGTCCGGAATTTTTCTTCTTCGCAACCTGGACTCTCCTAATACCAATGATCTCTAGGGGGATAGAGCGTGATGGAATGAGAGAAGACAGAGATAGTAAGACAGAAAAAGATAGGCATCGCAAACAATGCACAGTGCTGTGCTTCACACTGCTGCGTATTAGCGGCTCTTGAGGCTCTCAGCAAGATGTTCTCCATTTCCATGTCAGTCTCGAACATTATCGATTGCCTAATATCGATTCCCATTTCCATCTCTATTTCGATCATTATCGATTGCCTAATTTATCGACAGCCAAGTCTAGACTGTCTGCCATTTTGTGGCGATGTCTCCTTCGTAGACAGTCGGATTTGCCCCTCGTCTCCCCCTCCGTCGTCCTCTCGATGATTCTCAAGTCGGTTTTAGCTATTTTCCCGCCATTTTAGACACATTTTCACTCAATTAAAGCATATTATTGATTGAATTATTGATTAATTTTTCTAGATTATTTAAAAAAAATAAATGACTTTTTCCAGCATGATCGCGAGCCGCGGCGGCGTCCGCTTCCTCCGCCACATCCTCGGACCGGGGACGTCGTCGTCGTCGTCGTCGGCAGGACTGCTGACTGGGTGAGAGCCATGGCCGAGAGGTTGTCCAACAGGTGTACGACTTTCACGACCCGGGTTCGATCCCCTTCTGGGGCTTTACTTTTGCCAGCGCCAGGGAAGCGCCTCCTACACTTTGCGGGGTCGTAAAAGCGTGCGCGCGCGCTTGAACGCCTTTTCTCTATTTTCTCCAGTGGGCGAGAGAGCATGACGCGCGCGGAGAGCGCAGAGATGGTAAGAGAGGAAAAAATAGCTTTCCTGCGCGCTTGGAATACTGGAGAGGGCGAGAGGGAGAAAGAGAGAGAGGAGAGGACTTCCTTTCCCCCTGTCCCCCTCCCCCCACCCTCCTCCCTATCCTCCTCTCCCCTACACGCAGGACATTGGCACTGCCATCTAACTCTATCCCCTGACACCTCCGTCGCCCCCTGTTACATGCCGATTTAAGAATCCTCCTCCTCCTGTCCTAAGAGGCCTCCTCGCTGTCCTAACCCATGACCCCGCCCCCTTGGACGTCTCCTCCTTCCTCCTCCACCCCCTCCTCTTCCTCCTCCTCCTCCTCCACTCGTCCGTGGCTGACGTCGTTGGTGGAGCGCTTTCGGACCTCGTTCGAGGGCTCCGCGACGGATTCCTCTATGGCTACTCCCTCTTCCTCCTCCACCTCTTCATCCTTCACCCGAGGGGAAATGACCAGACCATGGTCGTCAGTAAATATTAATATAGAATAATTATTTATTTTATTGATTGATTTAATAATTTATTGATTTCTTGATATTTCAGCCTGGCCCGGGAGAATACGCTTCCGAACGGATGCTGCATGCCACGAACGATGAGCAACGAGCCCAGTCGGTCGAGGAGTCATTTCCAGGTAAGAGAGGAGAAGGGGAGGAGGAGGTGGTAGACGAGGAGGGGGAAGATGGGGAGGAGGGGAAGGGGAGGGGGGAATAGGAGGAGAGGAGGAGGTGGCTGAAAAGAAGGTGGGAGAGAAGGGAAAGGGGAAGAGTAGGGAATGTTAGCAATGAGTAGAGATGGAGAGAAGGAATGAGAGGATGGGGAGAGGAAAGGAGGAGGAGGAGGGCGAAGAGAAGGAGGACATGGAATTCCAGGAGCTCATCTTCGACCTCTACAAGGACGACAAGACGAACAAGATCTACATTCCGCAGTTCTTTAAGGTAGCATTTTGGTTTTCTCCGCAGTGGAATTTTTCCCGAATCGCTATGGGCCTTCGTATAAGGCCGACAAACACGCCAATGGATTGACTCTAGGTGAAATTGGATTATGGGGGCGTAGGGAATATTTCCTGGGTCCACGCCAGTTTATTTAGTAGTATTGCCGAGAACCAAAGTGGGCTTCTATTGTCGGAGTCCACATGGTTGTCATGGATAATATTGCGTTTAGCTAATGGCCTCTTTTTGTATCGGCGCTGCCATAATAGTCGAGAAGATTTCAGATTCAAGCCGGGTAGTAGGACTCGGAATTGTAACGCGCATACTCAAGATTTTCCAGTTTATATCCTCGCCATATTGTCGGGAACCACCGGGGCTTGTCTAATTCCAACAGGACAAAAGTGGTTTTCGAAAACCTCATGGATCTCGACAATATTCTATGCTCCAGCTTCCTGGTAGTTGCTTTTCTCTCGCACATGCATCTCTTATACAAGGACTCTCTTGGGCTGGCGAGCCGGAAAAATACGCCATTGTCCCCCGCGGCATTTCTTGCTCTTTATGTCACGCCAAGTTATTCTGACAGCGAGGAGAAGATTAGGATAGGTCTGGCTAATGCCTTCTTGCCTCGACCTCGTCTCCCCCTCCTCCTCCTCCTCCACCCTCCTCCTCCCCTTCCCTCCTCCCCCTCCTTTTCCTCCCCCTCTCCCTTGGAGAAGGCACTCTAGCCGAATAATGTAGTATTGAGGAGCCAATTTGTGTCGCGCTCTTTTTTCTAGTCCGCTTGATACCGATGCCGCCTGGCTTTGCTAAGCGGCACAAGTCAGGCCTCGAAATGTTGTTTGAGAATTCCACGTCACATGCCCTTTTGTCCCTCTTTCCCTTCTCCTTCGCCTCTTCCGGAAAGTGCCATTTTAATCTCCGGTCCTGCTGCTTGAACCCGGGGACCTTTCTAGAAGGCCGGCGAGAGAGCAGGAAAAAAACAGAGGCCCAGAGAGTTCCCTTCTTTTTACCCCACCCCCAAAACTCTTTCTTGCACAATGAGAGCAAATACTTCGGGCCACCCCGTGCTTCAATATGAATGATGAAGGGGGGCTTATAATCAAAGTCCTAGAAACCTCTTCGCCACAAACGTGCCGGGTTGGACTTTGGCAGGATGCCAAAAATATTACACCGAAATAATTGCAGCAACTCTTTGAATGCGGCATACGGCGCGACGATCCGCGGCTCGCCAAGATGTTCGAGGTTGGTAAAATTCCTCTAATTAAGCGCTAAATGTAGTAACTTTTCCCAAGTCTTGTAAATACAGTGGTTGTTTAAGCGATACCTTTAAGCGTTAAATGCAATAACTCTCGATCTGCTAAATACAGTAACCCCTTAAAGCGAGTGCGCGCGGCGGAGAAGCTCGAGGGCGACGGCATCTTCGAGGCCGATCACCTCTTCCTCGACAAGGAGACCTTCAAGAGGTACTACTGCGTTTAGCGACATGTCAGCTAAACAGCGTAATTAAGAATACCAGCTAAACAGCATAACCTTTAAATACCCGCTAAATAGCCTATATTTGGAACATCCTTTTTTCTACTTCAAAAGATCTCAAATCAGTATCTTACTACTGTGTTTAATGGTCTGACTGCTAAACAGCGTAACTTTGAATATCCGCTAAACAGCACAAATATTCCCAGCTGCGTCGGTTCATCGATCGGAGTGATAGCAAAGGCGCTCAAGAATCAGCTCGTCATCCCGGACTGGGGGTCCTTCTCGTCCACGATGGGCGGGCTATTTGAAGAGGTTCTTATTCCCACCACGATTGTCTAAAGACTACCGTATTCCAGGTGCGCTCGAACAATTCCGGCAACGTTGCCACGTACATTCCGCAGCTGGCACGGTGAGTATTCGAATCACACTGAGTCCCGTCGCGAGCGCCACCGTAACCCTCCAGGTGCGACCCGAATTATTGGGCCATGAGCGTGTGCACGGTGGACGGGCAGCGCAAGAGCTGGGGCGACGCCGAGGTTCCCTTCTGTCTGCAGGTGAGAGGGAGACATTTATCAAACGTCATCATCTCTCCGCGCACTCGCCGCACTACACAAATAAACTTCGCCATGCCTATGCACACGGCGCATGACACAGACCAACGTCGTCGGGCCGAAGCGCCCGGTGCACCACGAAAACGAACGTCGCAATACCTAATCGCATTGGGCGCACCAAAACAAACGTCGACCTCTCAACACGCACTCGGCGCACCACGCAAACCACCATTTGCAGTCGGTCTCGAAGCCGTTCACGTACGCCGTCGTGCACTCGGAGCTCGGATCGGAGGAGCTGCACTCGTACGTCGGACAGGTACCGTAAACCTCCCTTGATGATAAGGGAATTCCGTTCAGGAGCCATCGGGACGCCTTTTCAACGACATTTGCCTCGATCACGACAGTATGTTTTATGTAGAAAATGAAGTGCGCCAGCACGTCATTGACGCATTTTACATGTTCATAGCTCTGGCGGGTCCCGGAGGTGCACGATGTCCTTCCCTGTCCTCCTTTTTATTGTTATAGATATACAGATTTTTCACGCGCCTCCGGGTCCCGGCACGAAGAGCCTGAACCCCCATTCCGAGCTACAGTACCCCTCTGCTAGGACGCTGCGTCCCCTGCGAGGAGTCGAAGGAGAGTAAGAAGAAGATGCCGCTCTTCTTCGAGCGCGGCTCGCGCAATCCGATCAAGAACTCCTTTGTCGTGCAGTCGCTCAATCACCATAGTGTGTCGTTTACCAATCGTCGTCCATTCGTACACGCACCCCCGGGATTCCCCCCGCCAGAGCCGTGGTGTAGTGTGGCGGTGCGGCGAGTGTTCCAGTAGAAGACGACGTTTAGTACAATTCTTCCTCATTTCAGAGAAGCCGCACAATCCGCTCATCAACGCAGGAGCCATCATCGTTGCGAGTCTCGTCATGCGCAATGCCACGCTCTCCGATCGATTCGATCATGTACTGTAGCTTTGGGCAGAAATTGGATACTGTAGCTTTGGGCAGAAATGGGATACTGTAGCTTTGGGCAGAAATTGGACACTGTAGCATTGGGCAGCTAAAGGATTACTGTACCAATAGGATTACTGTAACAATTATAAGATACCGTAACCCTGGGAGGGTTACTGTACCTATTGCAGGCGCTCGGTCAATTCAAGCGCTTCGGTGCACCCGCTCCCACCGCCACGATCGGCTTCAACAATGCAGTGTAAGTCGAAATCCAGCGGACTCCCACCACGACAATCGGGGATACTGTAGGTTCCTGTCGGAGCGCGAGACGGCCGATCGCAATTACGCCCTGTCGTACTACATGCGTGAGCACAAGGTTTCAGTTTGCGATACCCCCTAAATCAATTGTGATTGCCGGGAATAGTTTGCGATAATTAAACCGGGGTTACTGTAAGTCTTTTCAGTGCTTCCCTCCGGGGACGAACCTGACGGATACGCTGGATCTCTACTTCCAAATGTGCTCCGTCGAGACGACCGCCGACAATTTGGTACGATCCTGTGTTTAGCGGACAGCAGAATTGACGCGACCAGCGGAACGTTTTATTGTCGAAGGGGAAAAACAGCGACTTTTATCTCATAAAGGTCGACAATAAAACGTTCCAGATGTCGCGTACCAATTCCGCCCTTTCCCCTAAACACAGTAGCGAACAAAAATTGCAGGCCGTCATGGCAGCTACGCTAGCCAACGGCGGCGTCAATCCGATGAACGGCGAGCGCGTCATCAATAACAAGTTGGAATCTTATTTGGCCCCACCACGAAAATCCTACCGTAACCCTTGAAGGGCCTGCCGCGACACGCTCTCCCTCATGTACTCGTGCGGAATGTACGACTGGTCGGGACAGTTTGCGTTCAGGGTGAGAACTTTCTAGTTTGATCTTTGGGCTTTGTAGTTTGAACTTTGTACTTTGATCTTTACAGGTTGGCCTTCCCGCGAAATCGGGAGTATCCGGAGACATGATCATCGTGGTTCCGAATGTGATGGGAATCTGCCTCTATTCGCCGCGACTCGATTCGCTCGGTGAGATCAAGCTATAAATACCAAGTTCAAACTACAATTTCTAATTCAGGCAACACTGTCCGCGGCGTAAAGTTTGCGGAATCCTTCATCCAGACGTACAACTTCCACAACTATGACTCTCTGGTGAGTTGGCAAAAAGGGGAGCAAAAGGATTGCCCACGGGTGGAATCGAACCACCGTCGCCACGGCCACAACGTGGAGTACTAACCACTATACTACGTGGGCCGAAAACAGAGGCGCTAAGAGCCGCTTATCCAGGTGTACTCCGATACACGCAAGTTGGATCCGCGCCGTCTGGTGGCTGAGCAGGAACAGGAGAATACGACGCGTTTCATGTACGCGGCGAAGACGGGCGATATTTCGGCCATCAAGCGGTAAGCGGGGGCTTTCATTACAAACGCGCCGGGTTGATCTGTGGAGGAAAAATTGGTGGCTTAGGTACCTCCTCCTCGGCCTCAACATTCACGAGCGCGACTACGATGACAGGTTTGGCTTTTCTTGGCATCGTGCCAAGAATGTTTACCATATTCATACAATCGCTGTAGGACCGTCCTGCACGTCGCGGCGTCGGAGGACAACGAATTCGTCCTCGAATACATCCTGTCCAAGTGGAACGAATCACCGCGTATGTCGGTTTTGGTAGTATGCCAAGTATCGTTTTGGCATTTTTCCAACTTTTTTTATTTTCAGTGCCGATCGATCGGTTCGGTCGGACGCCTCTCGAAGATGCCGAGAAGTTTGAGCGCCTCAAATGCGTCGAGCTCCTGAGGAAGGTATAGAGAGCTCAAAGATCAAAAATCAGAGATCAAAGATCAAACTACAATATCAGGCGGAGCTAAACTACAATCGCAACATTCGTGGTTCAACGTCGAATGGATCGATCAGCGACGAGATCCTCAACAACCTGGCGAATAGGTAGGCATTGATTTTGATAGAATAAATACAGCAACGAACTCGCTATTGTCAAGAATCGATTATGTGCAAATACTGAGTACGCGCGTAGCAAATTTCGCTGTGATTATTTTAGGTGCAAGAATTTGAGGATTGCCGTTTTCAGGAGTTTATCTATTGATCATACTCAGCTGTTGTACTAAAAGTCAGCTTTAGAAAATAAATGAGTGGGCAATACAGTAGTTCTCGTTCACTTAATTATCATAGCGAAGTGAATCTATTTATGTTGCCCTTGCCCGTCCATTTAAAGAAGGGGTAGGATGGGCGGAGCTTCGCTAGCCTCGCTACTGCGTATACCTCACAGGACGCTTGATCATGGGAGTTTGCAGAAGCGAAATGCCCGGCGAGATGAAGAGCATTGCGGAAGTCAACGAATCTTCGCCCGATCGCATAAAGCCCTAGGGATACCGTAGTCTGATCTTTGCTCACAACTCTCCCCACTGACAGACCAAGATCTCTCATGCGAAATCGAAATCGGGTAGATTCTTTCCTACTCATCGAATCATGCCCTATTATAAGCTCTCTGCGTGCGCTAGCTTTCAAAGCCGAAATCTCTGGATAAAAATGATTTATTAATCTTGTATTGTTGATTTTGTATTACCGATTTGATGGAGTATTTCCGAGTACGTGTTTCGGAGTACACAGTATAAGCAACTCTTGGGAGCTCTGCTTTCGGCCCACGTAGTATAGTGGTTAGTACTCCACGTTGTGGCCGTGGCGACGGTGGTTCGATTCCACCCGTGGGCAACCCTTTTTTGCTCGGCTCGCTAGAGAGGACTAGATGTTTCCTTGTCTCCTGTGGATTCATTTCCGGTACAGAACCGGCCGTTAGTTTTTCAAGGAATGGTCCAATCCACCGTCACTCAAATTTGCATATCGGACGGGATGCGGGTTTCTTCATCGTTGAAGAAAAGAGCTTGTCAGCCTCTCTTCGGCAAATTGGCCTGAACTGTTGGAAAATTCACTAAAAATGATCTGATACGAAACGGGCATAGTTTCGTGCAAAGAAAGTATAAACTGTTTTTCTTATATCACGAGTTCCCCGAACTCTACGCGACATCGGCCAATTATGAACCAGTTGCGACACAAACGGGCCGGGGTTCGCGCCGGGAACCCGGCGCGTTTGTGTCACACTGGGTCGGTAATAGAGAGAAGAGGCAGGGGTAGATTTTCGATACATTTGCGAAGTTTCAGCGTTGAATGGGTTTGAAAGGGCTTGATCCAATGGCCGTCCCAGTAGTTGGCGTACTATTTATTTCATTGGCTCTTGTCCTTATAGATGCACGAATGGAATTATAATCGGCGATCCAAACGCGTTTTTATTCGCACCTAGGTGCGAAACTCTCTCTCTCTCTATTCTTTCTCACCTGTCAGACGACGAGAGAGACCCCAATTTCCTTGGAGAGAGAACAATCGCGTACGGAACGGAATATTAGACGCGTTTGGATCGCCGATAATACATGAATCGAGATGAAATGATTTTAGAACATGGTGGGATAGAAGGGGCTTGCACCTCGCCCACCACCGGTCGATGTCTCATTTGCGCAGCTGAACGTAGCACGTTTTAGGCAGCGTTACCGCGGGGACTTCATAACGTTGCTTACAACACTGGGGACTCCCAGGAGGTCGCCATTCAAAGGACTGGCCCAGCACACCGTTACTTAACTTTGCAGATCGGACGGGATGCGGGTTTCTTCGTCGTTGAAAAAAGAGCTTGTCAGCCTCTCTTCGGCAAATTGGCCTGAACTGTTGGAAAATTCACTAAAAATGATCTGATACGAAACGGGCATAGTTTCGTGCAAAGA
>JACMIG010001030.1:8944-23734 GCA_014805385.1 Levipalatum texanum
TTGAATTTACCCGCAAAGGGTTCTTTTAAAATTTCCCAAACCCCACAAATCTTGTTCCGCCCCCAAACCCCCCGCCCCCTTGCCCCCCCCCCCCCCGTGTCTGTTGTGTAGGGAAGGAACTTTGATCTGAAGATAGCGGTCGATCTGCGCCCGTCGAGTTCATGAGCGGGCAGTTGATCACAATCTTTGTACCAAATACTCCCTCCATCTTACTTTCACCATTCCTCAGAAACATGCAGTGGTGTACCAACTGACCTATCGTTCTAGACGAAACTGTTCGCGTGCCCAATTTCTCCTCCGTGATAACTGTAATAATATGATTTCTAAAAGTTCGATTCATATTTCAGGCAATGTTTTCTTGAAGAGAGCTTATATATATTTACTGTGAAATTGAAGCCACCGAAAGCATAAATTAGACTACCTTGGAACTCTTTCAAAAGATCGCGCCGAGCATTGACCTCAATACTGTTTCAATCAGTGTGTTTCAGTCAGAATTGGCAAACACGCATTTCTTTAAAACCTCTCGGGTGAATGTTCTGTTCGTCCAATGTTTCGAATCCGATGAATATCATTTATTCAGCGACAGAAAGAGAGAGCGAGGTGAGATAGACATTTGCTCCATTGCTCCTCCACCTAGAAAGAGTGCCACGTGGGTGCACGTTTACCATGCCTCCGTCTCTCGTATTGCACAATCCCTTGACGGTGACTACACTGTCGGCACATGTCTCTATGATACGGCGTAGTGCGAGAGTGACCTTTGAGGGGTAGAGGGGGGGATGAGGGGCTGGGTGCACTAACAAGAAGGAAAGACTAGGCCGATGGAGACGGGAGATACGACCATCGGGCGCCATTGACCAGTGCGACTTCTATAGTCCCTCTCTTGCTTTCCTTCCGCCACGCACTGGGGGCGTTATTGATGTCTCTGCCGCGATACAAGGTTCTCGTGTTGTGCTCGCGCAGTGCTTAAAGAAGGAATTCGAGCAATCAAATTTGCAACGGGGAAAATGCACTTTTGACTTGATTCTGGGACCAGACTCAATCCAAAAGTGCATTTTCCCCGCTGCTAATTTGATTGATCGAACTCCTTCTTTAAGTGCAGACATTTAGCGGAAGCAGATTACTTCTTTTGCACTACGAAAAGATCGCATTTCCGGCGCATTACTGCTCGAAGTTTTTTCATTCCGCAATGTGTTTTTTTTGACAGAAAAATAGAGGTATTAAAATGTAAAATGTATTATTTTCTAGATGCGCCCTCTCCCCGTCCCGGCCCCCACTCGACTCTGCCTTATCTGTTCGGGGCACACGCGCAACGCCTTCTTCGGAGTCGATGCCTGCCGGTGAATATTGTCGACAATTCTGGGACGTCCTTATTCTCTCCGCAGACTGTCTAATCTCATCCATAGTCTAGCAAGCTCATTGAGAAAAGATCAAAATAATAGAGAGAAATTGCGAAGTCGCGGCGTCTTTTGAACTTTGAAGATAGAGGAAGCTTCTTTTCTTGTTTTGAAGTTTCGGCTATAAAGGCGCATGAACGTTACCAATTTCAGTGCCTGTGCTTCATTCTTCCAGCTATCAACGAAGCAGAAGAAGCGGTACATTTGCCGAACGGGAGAGGGACATTGCACATACAGGAAACGTATGATTTCTTTTATATCTTTTTGGGACGCTTTTATCAGCGACCGTGCAAATAATTTTTAATGCTCAAGAGGAAACAAAACCTCTCGGTCACCTTATTCAACATGTTGAAATCCGTACATGAGAAAATACAATGTCTTTAGACCAGAAATTCACATGCCGGCGTTGTCGCTTGGAAGCTTGTATCGCCCTTGGGATGTCGCTTGAAGACGACGACCATTCGCCTTCGACCTCAGCGGCGTCTCCACAAGTCGCAGATTCTTCGGACTCTCAAGATACGACATTGCTAAGTTAGTTTTTATTATTGCCAAGAGCCAGAGGGGGAGTTTTAGTACTTACTGCGGTTAGCACATGGAGATTACTATATCTACGCGAACGAAAGGGTTCAAGAGCTATCCTTTGGCACAACCATGGTACATGGTCCCAAGACCAATGCCAGAAAACGGCGGCTTTCAAGAGCTTGTGGTTCTGTAGCGGAATTTGTTGCGAGTGGACTCAATATTTCCACCTCTGTGGTTCTTGGCAATATCGTAGTTCCAAAGGCGTCGTGCCTTGCTCACCCAGGCGGATCACATCGCAAATGATATCTCGTTCGATTATGGGAAAAGTCATGAGTATATGCGGAGCGCCGCATCAGGTCGTCCATTTTTGGGGAGGGAATTAGAATTAATGATCCGATCCTGTCAGTGTCACGAAATCATTTATCAACCATGTCTTACAGTTCCTACATTGCTCGTCGGTCACGCGGAGAGTATTCCCTTCGTTGTATCGAGAACTATCGCGAGCTCTTCGTGCCATCGGAAACAACAGGGAAGGTAGTATCTTTCCCTCCCTTTCCGCCTTATACACACTCTACAGAACATTTACATCTCTCCAATAGAATTTGAGCGTGATGCAATGCCGATTGCGATCACCGCGTTTATTATATTTCTTCAAAAGGCGTTTCCGGAATTCAACGAGTTATCTCAGCCCGAACAAGTGAGTTTTGTCACATTTTCAAACGCCTCTAAATTCTGGTTTTTGTTATCAATAGGTAATTCTGGTAATCTTACCTTTTAATTACGGTGTTGTGATCTGGTAATTCTGGTACCATCGGTTTTTAAAGTAGAAACAAGACATTGTCGCCATAATTTACTATGCTAATTTACACCGACTGATCTTACTATTGTGAGCAAATAAGGAACCTTGGGCTAATTTATTACACAGTTCGGTGGGAATCCATGGCCAAGTGCCAAATTTTAGCCTCAAATTCTTTTTCTGCGTGAAGATATGAAAGATAGCTTTCTGCTACCGGGTACTGGTCTTGTACAAGTTTTGTGGTTGAATAAGTGTCATAGCATCAGTGAAAAGTTTCACCAGCCTATGGGACTTTGATGATAAATGCAAATACAGAGGATAGTCTTCATGAACTGCTGGGCGTCTGTGTTACTTTTGGAAAACTTCCACTTCTCCGACATACATTTTCCGACGCATCCGAATCGCTAGTGAGTGGTTTCAGGATATAAATTCACGGCATTTAGTTTCATGATTGGCCCGACCTTGGCTTCGGATCTCGAAAACATAGACCATTATTTGCCTGCGGATATGAAGCACTCCATGAAGCAGGAATATGTCCGGTATGGCTGAAAACCCTCGAACTGCATGTTCCAAAAGAAAAAAAAGGCACTGGCGATTATTGTATTTTTTCTCATGGAATATCCGGTTCTGTATTCGTGGCAATGATCGAAAATAACCAATGTTGCCTTTCGAAAACAAAATCAGGAACAATAAATACTACAACGATCACTGTTCGATGATTTTGGATTCTGTGATGCGAGGTGCCAACTTGTCGGAAAATGAATTCGCTGTAGTCGTTTCCCTACTCATTTGGACGTCCGATAAGATAATATTTTTTATGTAACCGGTTAGTGGTCAGCATTAGACTATATGTTTTTTTACAATTCTCACAATCAGTATCGTACGGTACACATTGCAGATCTCAAAAGTAGTTCGGAGACAATCGTGGAGCTCAGTCATCGCATGAAGCGCGCCGTTTTCGGTGATTTGAGTCGTCATTATCGCGATGCCGGGAAAGAATCTGACTGTTCTACGCGCATTGGAATTCTGATGACGGCCGTCCACGCTTTCCAGGTAAAGTTATTGGGTCTAGGACAAAAGAGCAACCGAAAACAGCATCGAATTTGGGAGGGCAGATCATACAAGTGGAGAAATACGAAAACCAACGGAGAAAGAATGGAGAGCTTAGAACACCAATATAATCAGCTTCGGGCCTCGCAATAATTGTACATTATTCTTTAGGAAGCTGCCGTCGTCGCACAGGAAGATAGGAATCTCCCCTTTCTCCACTCTCCCTCCCCCACTGTGCAGGTGCAACATACGTTATAACGTTCAATTTCTTGCTAATTCCTTCTATCGCCCTCCTTCCTCCCTATCATCCTGCTTAAATTTTAGCCCGGCCGGTCGCTCGTGGAATGTCTCGTTTGCGATGGAACTGCGAAAGGCCTCCGCAGCGGACTGGAAGTGTGTAGGGCATGCGTCATCTGCAACAGGTTGGGTTACTTCTTTGGTTACAAATGCCGAATACCGTTCGCATTTCCGTAAGGGGTGTCACATTTCGGAAGACTTCATTTGTTCAAAACGTGTTTTCATTGATACAATACGTCATGCAGATTACGCCAATCTAAGATTCGCGGATCTCTTATAAAACGTATTCCACTTGCAGACGAATGCAGAAACGTGCGCCCTCCTCATGCATAACGAATGGGAAATGTCGACAGAAAAATAGTAAAAGCGTTCAATTAGGGGCAATCACAATTTGCAATATTTAGCATATTGTATGAAGTACCGATATGATCGATACCTCTTTATCTCTGCGATGGGAAACGGCAAGCAACTCTCGCTATTGTCCGGCATTAAAGTGATGCGGAGGCGACGCGCGAACTACCTAACGCTAAACGCCGAAATGATCTATCTTTTGCGCTAGAAGATAGATCATTGCGCTGTTTAGCGTTAGGTAGTTCGCGCGTCGCCTCCGCATCACTTTAATGCCGGACAATAGATTCGTCATCCCTTCGCGCTCCATCTGATCGACCGTTCCTTTCCGCAGTCTCCGAGGCATACAGGTACCATTTTATTGATACTTCTCTTCCGCTTCCCTAGCTCAGCCCGGAATTAATATCTTCGTGGCACGGGAAAACGTGAGGTCGGGCCGCTCGTGCTATAGCCACAGCCTAGGGTTTCTCTGCAGGGACATGTGCTGTCTCCGCATTCGCATGGAGAGCGAGGCGTTTGCCCAGCTGCCATCGAGCTCAGTTCCACTGATGCCAACGACATCCGTGGAAGTCTCGAAGCAGGTTCTGTTCACGAGCATCAATAATCACTAGCATCTCGATTTTCAGGATCTTCGATTAGGGAATTTTTGTGTTTTCTTCGAAGGCTGGTCCATTAGCGAACATGCCGCCTATGGATTTCTCGACAGCTGTTTCACGAGGCTGCCCACGTACACAGCGGAAGAAAAGGTATTGCTCATGTGTACATAAAAAGTCCGAAAGTCTTACCAACCTGGTAGCATGAAAAGTGTCAGCTTCATATACCTGCTTGTACAAGAAATTTCGAAGGGACTATGGAGAGAGTGCATTAGCCCATACGTACGTCTACGTATGGAATTCGGACATTTCATTACGTAGACGTCAGGGCAAATGCACTGAAATTTAGATTGGTATCATGCCAAGAACTTCCTGCCGGTCCTTCTTTAATAATTTTTGGGGGGGTGGCAGTAGTCCGTGCGTTCAATCCTCTTCTGATTCTACTTGAGCAGGTGTATCGCAGTGGGATCTACTTTGCCGGAGACGATTACACTGAGTCAGTAAACATTAGGGAATTAACAGGGGTTAATAGTATGGAGTAGTAAATCTCGCATGCCCGTAAAGTGAACTCCCAGCACGCAAGAGTGCACGACGGGCAGGCGAGATTTAGTACACCATACTTTTTAGTTGCACCTATTTTATCAGGGATATGCTTAATCTTTTTTATAGCTTCTGCACCTTCACCACAATTAACACCATTGAATGCGAGAATTTCCCGGGATTCACCGGCAATCGAACGGACGTGAACAAGTTTGCTCTACCGTTCCTTCTCGCTTTCAACGGGTTTCGTAGGATTCTCGACGAAACGTGTCAAGAGATGCTGCGGTGCAGGGAAGACTATCGGAAGATGCAAGTAAATGATGAAGTCGAATTCGTTGCCGTGCTCGCGTTGATGCTAGTGGACATTGGTAAAAATTGTTGACGCTCAAACGTAAATTTTATATCTATTTTAGATTTCCGTAGCTAGAACGAATCTCAGACCATAATGAGATTATTCGATCCTGATGAAAAAGATTCCTGAAAAAGAAACAAAAGGACGTAAAGAAAAGGGAGGCATGATCCGGAAAATCGGAAATATTCCAGCGTCGATGAATGTGAACGACAATTTGATGTCGGAGATAGCGAATCATCGGATGCAACTGCTCCGTGATCTGCATTCCTACTATCGAGAGGTAGGCCAGGCTAATTTTTCGCGCGTCGCTTTCCCATCAGTTAAAGAAGGACTGGGAAGAACTTCTTGGCAAAATGCCAGTCTTAATCGGAGTGTATTTGTCCATAGGTCAACGTCTGGAATTTTCGTAATTCTACCATACGTATTCACTCCCATTAAGACTGGCATTTTGCCAAAAAGTTCTTTCCAGTACTTCCTTAAATAGGGCAGATGCAATCTTTTTTTCTACAGATGAACACGGAGAGTGACTACGCTTCCCGGATCGGAAGCCTCGTCGGATTGACACTTTCTATTCGGGTAAGCATGATTTCTTCGAATTTTTCGATCTTTATTGATACCATTGCATCTCTCATCGTCAGGGCAATCAATGAATATTCAGGGCTATCACTCCCGATTTCAAGAGCTCCTTCTGATGTACTATGTGATTGGAGTTATTGCACCCGGCAGTTGCGCCTATAAATTGATTTCATAATCAAATTGATGAAAAAAGGGCTCCCTGGATTATGGAAACTTCTCTAAAGAGATAGTACATCGAAAAATAAAATATTTGTTTTACTTCATCCTCCGACTTGGTGAAGAACCTTATACGAGTTTAAATTCTGCAATTCTGCTTGATGTGGCCTTGCAATGCTAGATCGGTGATCTATTTCTTTATACAGGTGAAATGGACGATCATGGTGCGTTCATTAGCCCTCGATGGCCGCCACCGGCGTGCGATAAAGATAAAAACAGATGACAGGCCCGAAATTCGAAAACCAGGCTTTGAGCAGATCTGGCACCACCGCTGCACCGTCACTTTGAATTGTCATAAAATACAGTCGATTTAAAAAAAATAAATCTTTAAAAAAAAATCTTGCAATCATTGGAATACCCAGCATGGATATTACAAAAGTTGTTTTGGGGAGCGCTTCTTCGTTATCCGTTTCCTGTGAAAGAGACTATTTTGCGATACGCAATTGTTACTGGTCAAGGCAGCGACACATCTCATCAGCCGGATAATTGTGCAGCATCTAATCAACGGTTTTGGCTCAAGCAAGGAGAACTGCCGAGATGCTTCAGACAGACACCCGTGGAACAGCGACAATAACATGACCATACCGGCCCCGGGCGAGTTCACGATTCTATATTTTCGCCTATTCCGTCACATCTTCGGCGTGCTTTCCATTGTGATCAACTTACTTGCTGCTTGGTTGACCTTCTTCCATTCTGATAAAGCGGCATCGCTTTATCGATTTTTCCTGCTTGCCTTCCAGGTTAGTGGAGAACGACAGTAAAGGACGAATGGAATAAGACCATGTTCACCGAATTTCAAACTGTGTATTGTTGAGAACCCTGAGACTTATAATTCCCACGCCCAGACGACACCAATGACAGACTGTGTGCACCCCTGATCTGCCTCTTCAAACCCGGCTTCATGGTCTACTGAATCACAAGGGTCATAAAACGAGGTTGATCAAAAGCGCGCGAAATCCGTCATTGGTCCTGACCGGGCTTGGGAATTAGAATGCTTGGGGCTCAGTGCACATCGTTACATCATTGCATGCACCCGTGGCTGCGACGGACGCATATCTTTCCTTCATCATCGCTCCAATCATCCTGTTGCCTTCTACTTGCGTGCTGGCCGATGGCATGTTCGCCCAGATTGGATTTCGTCTTCTCGGCTATACATGGGCTCCACGTATCGGATTTGTAAGCAAAAACACAGTCATGTTCTTTATATTCATTTTCTTTCCAGGTCATTCTCGGCCTTTTAGTATGCGCAACAATTCTTTCTTACCTTGCATGCATCCTGTACCGTCATCAAGTAAACATAATTCCTTATCAAGCTACATTCCCTGACCATTGAGAGTGTTATGTTGCCGTCATCGAAATTTAAATTGACCTTCCGACAATGTCGGTTCATATTCTATGCGTTTGGAGTGATTCTGTTTCCAGATATGCTCCTTAATTATGTGATTTTTTTAAATGTAAAAATTAGGGATAAGAGATTTTCAGCGTTCCGCAGCAGATGTAGAGGAAACTGCATTCATGACAGATGAATTCTTCAGTGATTGGCCATATGAACTAAAGGCTGGACTGGGATGCTTTCGGAATCAGGTCGTTGATACTTTAGCCTAAAGTATGCATGTAGGTTGTCAAACAGTGGTACCTTACAATCATGAAGACCGTTCATTAAGGTTCTTCATGACCTCATATACGCTGTACTGCTCAGCATGATCCTGAGCGTCATATTTCAAGTTGCGGTAAACAATGTTGAAACGAACGCTTGAAAGTCCATTAAGCTATACTATCACACCACGCACGTTTTATCGAAGATGATTCTCATGAGCCCGTGCAGAGTTGAATATCACCGGAGGATGACGCGTATTCTCATGATTCAGGTTTGTTATTTTATTGATTCCGTACATATAACTTCACTACACCGAACTTTTTCTTTGCAGGCAGGCGAGATTTACTACCCCATACTAGTTGCACCAATCTTATATGTAAACGTTTAGGTTTGCATCCCGTGGTTCGCCAAGATCATTCCGACGGTTGTTATGATTATCGAATTCTCTGCACACATATGTATCGGGGCATGGTTAGAGAGAAAACATCTTGAGGGATCATTTATTGTCCTTTCAGCCCTTCCGATGTTAACGGTTGCCATATCTTCATTGCATTCGTTAGTACACTGCATTGTCCTCATCTCGACTACGCCATCATATCGGTTCGTCCTTATAGTGTGATTTCCAAATGATATCCGGATGCTACTCAACACTCTTCATCTTTTTAACGATGTTCGCCGGAAAATTCACAAAAGCGCTTCAGAAATGCTTAATTTACAGACAGAAGCTGGTATCTTTGCTCTGTTCTAAGCACGGAGTCAGTAAGAGCTCAAGTCCCAGCCAAATTTCTTCTATTCCGTTTACCTTGCACTAATTCAGTGTTATTAACAATACGATTAGAGCTGCTTATCGACTTTCGCTCAGCCACATTGAATATCCGTTCTATCTAGCCTTATTCAGAGTGCGTTGTGAATCGTAAAGTTGTTTTCTGTCCGAAATAAACATAGAAATGTACGCACTACTCTCTTCCGTCCTTTGGCACTCATTTATTCACGAACGCCGAACGTTTCGCATTCGCTAACTCGAAATTTTTTTAAAGATCTCGAGACTATGACAGGCGTGTTCAGTGGGTCCGATAGTACTGTAATCAATATCTAACTCAAAAACCTTGGATTTTCATCTTGTTCCCATTTTCCGGTATAGGTGAGTTCTCTCAGACGACGTCTCTCAATAGCATGCGGCTCAAAATAGCTCCACGTTCTTTACTTTGGAGCAGCATTCGCGGTGTTGATTTATGCGCGTGTCACATGTTCTTGAATATGTATCTAGTGTGTCGCGATAATTATATACCAGTATTTTTTCAGCGAGCAATGTATTTTTTGCTTTTCCGCTGTGGGCTATTTCTGATAATATGTCTTGAATATGTCAAAATCAACCGCGGATAATGAGAATTTGAAATGTCCATGTATCCCTGATTGTATTATAGATAAACCTATTTTTATAAAACAAGTACCCTTCCCTTCCATATTTATCATGGATCTTGAAACGATATCTACTTATGTCCATACATTTACCGGAATCGTTGGATTTTTCGTCAATGCTGTCCTACTGTTATTAATCAAGATGGAAACGCCAAAGTGAGAAAGTTCAAGGAACATAACTGTAAGAGCGGAAAAAAATCGAATCGATGTTCGTAAATAAGAGGATTGTTAAACAAATGGCAGCTTTTTCGTATATTATAAATAACTTTATCAGATGCTTTTCGACATATTCCGGCCTGCTATTCTGCAGTGCTCTTGCAGACTTTTCAAAGACCGGCATCGATTCTTTCTTGCGACAACGGTAGTTTTCATAATATTGAGATCCCATTGCTTTCCTCATTGACAGTCCTGCAGTGGTCAACTAGCGAATGTCCCGTTCTGTACTAACAGAACGAAACGGAATAAGGGACGACCTTGTCGTATTGTTAATCTCAATGATGTGCAGAAAATGACGGCTAAGGCTTCCTCAGGAAACACGGATTTGTTGTTTAAAGAAGGACTGGGAAGAACTTTGATTATGTAGATTAGATTAAGAGGCGCCGTCTGAACAGAATCACCTAGGGAGGAATATCACTGGATTTCGCGATTTCCTCGGAATTGGGTTTGACATTGGAAATAGGGTAATCGGACACGCTGAACACGCCTGTGATAATCGCAAGTTCCGGAAAAATTTCTTTTTCGAGTTATTGATCGATTAGTGCGCGCGGACCGTTTATGAAACTTGGTTCTAAATGGTCCAAATGGTACAAATGTATATATATTCAGATTCCTCTCGTCAAGATAAGCATTGCAATATGTGCGAACTTTCAAAAGTTTTATTTTTGGCGGGAAAATCCATTTTCAAACTTTCAAATGGCTGAAACATGCCGAAAAAAAATTCCTAACAAAAATTTTATTTGCTTATCTGAAAGAGCGTCAAAAACTGCGTATAATATGTGAAAATGAAAAAAATTGAAGGGGGGCTTATTGGTCAACAATTCGTCTGACCGCGCGTGGCCGCGCCTTCCTGGCGCTGGCCACCCTCTCCTCGTTGCCGTTCACATGGTGCAATTATCCCGACTCGCCACCGAGTCACTGGTGGTCTAGCGGCTAACATCTTTGGTCACGGAGCAGACTATGCAGGTTCAATCCCTTCTTTTGCCCAACTCTTTTGCATGTGTATTTTGGCTTATCCCGTTATCAGAAATGAGGCAATGGTTCCTATTTACCCTCAGAAGATCAAGTGAGTTCATCAAGAAGTACTTCGATCAGCAGAACACGGAATTCTGATGCGTATCGAGAGGAATCTGAATATATATACATTTGTACCATTTGGACCATTTAGGACCAAGTTTCATAAACGGTCCGCGCGCACTAATCGATCAATAACTCGAAAAAGAAATTTTTCCGGAACTTGCGATTATCACAGGCGTGTTCAGCGTGTCCGATTACCCTATTTCCAATGTCAAACCCAATTCCGAGGAAATCGCGAAATCCAGTGGAATATTTGCTCTTTTAAGAAAGTCTCTCTTAAGACCATTAAGACACTAGAATACGGAAATTGAGAAACGTCGAGCGAAAGTGCATCGTTCCAGACAGATTCTGTAGTCAAACGCATTGATTTGTCTGGTCTGGAGTATGTAAACTGGCTTTTTGAAAGTTGTTCCTTGTCCTTCTTAAAGAAGGTCTGGCAGCAACTTCCATGCAAATCACCACTCTTAATGCGGGTGCATTTGTCCATACGTCGACGTATTCAAATGCGAAATTTCCAAAAGTCGATGTGTGGGCAAATGCACCCCATTAAGAGTAGCAAAGTGGCTGCCAGACCTTCTTTAACAGAAAATTGGAAAGCTCTATAGCAAACATGCGTGTATTCTTTTCGCCTAGCATTATACCATCTCCTCCGATGATGTGCTATTTCTTCTATGGCCCTTGCAAGTACGCTGGTCCCCGGGCTTGCTTCACAGGATTCTGTGTATTTATCTTCTTTTTATCAAACACAGCATCTCTCATATGCCTGTCGATGTGGTATAGGTATGCTACACATAAGGGTCATCCAAATATAATTTTCCTGATACAATGTGGTCATTGGTTCCGTAAGTAGGACAGCACTCTACGGAGCAATTCTTCTCACTGCAACTCCGCATGCGATACCAATGGTATAAACGCTAGTTTCTGGAACGGAAAGTTTAGGCATGCTTTTATTTTTCTCCACTTGATGGAGTGAGTGTTCGTATATTATTCGAGAAACGATTTCCGACTTATTTTAAAACTGGATATGATTTTACACTAATCGGTCTGTGTTTTTTTGCTTGAATAACAATCGGAATAAGGCCACACTTCAATCACCGAACCGTTACTTGTCATTTCCCTTGCGTACAGCGTATGGTGTGCGTTATTTTACAATACCGCGACAATTTATCTTCGTGACAGGGTGAGATATTTGAAGCTTATCCTTGCCAAGCCCGTTATTTCAGACCCTTTCAATGTTGGCAAAACAATCTACCATCATGAGTGCAGCTACTCGTGCGGTTCATAACAAATTCATGAAAGTAATGTGGCATCACTTATTGTTAGGGCCGTATGGTTAGGGATTTCAGGTACTCACAATTCACGTCGGGCTCGTCGTTTGTCACATAATTGGCGCAGCCCTATTCCTACTCATGGCTTTCAACATTTTCCACCTAGAAAGCATGGAATTTCTTATGTTTTGGGTCTTTCACCTCGTATACTTCACACGAAACTGCAAAGTTTTCAGCTGTTTAGCATTGTTCCGGCACTCAATCCAATCACAACGATTTACTTCATTGAGCCCTACCGACGGTTCTTTTGAATACGGAATTCTACTAAAAGTAGATTCAGGGGCTTTTTGAAGCGGTTCCTTTGCCGCATCAAGCAAGTTTCACCCCACGACCCAGCATCAACTACAATGAGTAGTGCGTACAATCGCGCAAGCTGAAGGTAGTTTCGTCTCCGCATCACTATAATACTGGACAATAGCTGATTGTGAGCAGTACGCGAAGTAATACATACGTGATCAGAATAAAAAATATTTTCACCGACCTAAAAACTACGAATGCTAAAAGATGATAGTTTATCAAGAAACGGGAACGAAGTGTTTGGCGGTAGCGGAGACACTCCTCCTCCGCATCTCCTCATGATGCGTCGTACCGCGGAGTCGTTGATTGATGAAGTCATGGGAAAGGGCAGCGAATCTTTTGGTAAGCGATGGGGGAATCATGGGATGCTTGATGACGTGTATTGAAGGCTGTTTTTGAGTCTCGCGCTCACTGCTTGCACAATTATCGCAAGAGTGTGCTGAGAATTCTATTTAGAGTTACATTTCACGGCCGTTCGTTTTCTGATCTTCGTTTGATGTCTCATTGTAACTTCAGTATTGATAAATAGTAGCTCGCAAAGTTTGTTGTTGCGATCTCATGAATACTTTATCAAGAAACACGAGCGAGATGCAATGCAGGCGCGGAGACGCTTCTCCTCCGCGCTACATCGTGAGGTGTCGCCCCACTGCTCTTGGAGGTCTTCGATGCCTTCGATGTTTTTGAAGGCACATGAGCTTGAGATTCCGGAGATATAGTAATCTTGTGGACCGCCAATGAACGGCAACCCATCCAATTGCCGATCTGACGGCGATACCTGAAATTGTTGAAGGGTTCATGTTGGTTGAATGGATTTAATTGCAATTTAACACCCGACGCAAATATGTTGAGTTAAAATAGTAAGCAATCATCTTATTGCTAGATTTCTCACCCGCTGACACAGACGATAAGAAGAACAGGATCGAGTGCTGGGAAGACTGTCGTCAGTGCCATCATGTAGTTGCCAAGTGCACCGAATTTCTGGCCTGAAGTAGTTTCGGTATGTTTACGAATCACTTTCTATAAGGATCATTGGTGTGCTTCGACAATAGAACGGAGAGTGCAAGCGAACTGAACCTTGGGAAAGGTCGGAAGTCATAACCGATGATGAATTGACTTACCCGTGAGGGGCAGAAGCACCTGGATGCCGACAGGTGTAAACGAAAAGATCAGCGGAACCACCGTCTGCAGGTTTTACATCAACAGTTCTTCAGAGTCATGCGAACCTGTAGGACAAGTGCCCGAAACAGCTGCCGATGCGTCTTGTTCCGATTGATTTCTCCACCGGGATTCTTCATTAGCGAAACAATTGCAACAGCGCAGTAGATCATTACGGCTGCAAAGTAGTTTTTATCTTTCATTACACCTCTATGAACAAGGTTCATCATTTGGTAAACCTTCTTCCTTCTAAATGTTCGTGAGCTGTCGATTTTACTGCTTTTAGTTACCTCCAACCATCGAAATAAACAGAAGAATGGCGAGGGTCTTGAAGGCTGGTGCCTGCCAGCTAACGACTCCATTCGATTCGTGCTGTGTGAATGTTCTCTAATTTCGAAACATCTGTCTCATACCGCGTAGACGATGAAAAAAGCTCCGAAAGGTTTGGTCGTATTTATTCCGTAGTAGAGTTCCATGTCCTCGGCAATGTCGGGATGTTCGACGTTTAAAGATTGGAGACGCTCCTGGAATGCACTCAAGTTTAAATTGTATGATAGTCAGTGCATATGAGTCCGTCCGCGTAATGATGGAACAGTGGGCGGCACTGGCCAACTTTTCTTGTCCGCTGGGGCTCATATTCTGGTTAGAGGTACGTCAGGTGTAGGAAAGATGAAAAAAATTTAGAGTGGCCAATTTCGACCACGGGTGTCGTAGCTGTGCTTTCTCGAAGACACTGTATTTGAAATAATGAACGTAAAATGAGTAAAAAGAACGAAAAACCACAAAGTTCGTAATTTCCGGGGTAACATTCAAAAGTCGATTTTATGACCATGATACCCGGTTCATGGATTTAAAAATCTTCATGAGGTCCCCCCTTACCTCGAAAAAAATGATCGAATATTCTGCACAAATTACCCAGTAAATCTGCTACCGTAATCCCCCACGGTACATTTTGGGGCAATTTTTGGAGAACTCGTCGTCAGCTTTGTAATGAGCATAAAAACTCCCAAATTGGTC